>JAEAOA010001929.1:0-40000 GCA_016746295.1 Potamilus streckersoni
TCATAGCATTCCAACACCTGTTGTTTTGTCTGGTTATAAAATACCTGTCTGTAGTAGAAGTAGTAGTAGGAAACAAGGGTTTGGGCTAAAACCCTTGTTTTCTAATACTACTATCTTTTCTGAACTCAAATGATTCTATACATGCAAATCCTGTTAGGTCAAAATCTGGTAAGGGTCTATTTATCGAAACTCTGGTCATGTCATATGTGGGATGTCCGAATCTGTCAAAGTATTTAGAACACTCACCACATCCAAGAAAACTCCCAGGTTAGCATGCAGCCATATCGACGGAGATAACATCATCATACTCGTATTTAGTATTCCATAATCCACCGTGCCGATATTCTATGCAACTCTTTTGTATATCCTCAATAAATTCTGATCTTGTACATTTCCATGAATTTTTTCTTGAGCGAAATGAGCCGCTACCGATGGTACTGTAAAACAATTATTTAGTAGTTGTCTAACTTTGACATCGTCAGAAGTATATGTTATTTCAAGATTTCTCATTTCTTCATAAATAGATTTTGTACGATAAATATCACCATTAGGTCGTACAAATTGATCATAATCGTGTTCAAAACTCTGAAATAACCAAACAGATACAGCACCACTTTTACTAATATTTTTAATAAAATCAAATATATGACCATTATAAAATTTTACCATTCTGTCTCGTGGAAATACTGTTACTGCATCAGTCCATGCATGTGCATTATGATCAATAATCGTTATAGGACTTCCATTTTTTGTATATTTTGGTTTGTACAATATCTCGCCCGTTAGTGTTTTCACTGTTATTGGAAATGAAATCTTAATGACTTTTCTAGCTTAGCAACATCCTTAATAGATGCACCAGAATTTTTAACAGTTTCTGCCCATTCACATATTTTTTTGCGTCTTAGTCTTTTAAGCCATTACCACGCATCGCATTTGTAAAATGTACAGTAATGCGCTCCGCAACATATCTTATTCTTGACTATGATAGTCTCATCGGTTTGAGATTCGCAATATTAGGTTTATCATTCAGTAAAAACAATCCATATACCACAGAAGTAACTGGATACCCTCGCTCAAAATACGGTCTATCAATACCAGTCAGTATTCCAGGTTTGGATTTGTTACTTAATAATATAATTTTATTATTTCCAGACTGATAAGAATAGGATTTCTCTTGTCACGAATCATCCATATATTATCGTCTGTCTTCACAATCCATTTTATTAAAATAAGATATTTTTGATTATCAAGGTGGTTAATAATTACTTCTGCTCATTTGTCGTTCATCACATTAATAACGTTTCCCACTCTAAAAGTTGACCAAACATGCACAGCACCATCTTCTCGAAATTACATTTTGGCCTCACGGATACGTTTAGTTATATCTGCATTTGTTAAAGCTAGATCTTTTATCGAAACACTAAATTTATATCCTAATAGTCTGTCAAGATCAAATCTAGTAGCAGATGGTTCAATTGCTGATAATTCTTCCATTATTATAATTAAGACAAATATTCAAATTGAATTTTAGAATATATAAAATGATTCAAGCAGAAAATAAATGTGTTTGGTTAAAAATTGGACATATTTCTTATTGTAATAAATCATGCGTAAACAAATACTGCGGTTACCTTATGCAGAGTATCAGACATGGAAGTACTGGTCCAAAACCATGCATTCAATGTGGTATTGAAGTTAGAGGCAGCACACAATTATGCGCAAATTGTGGAGGTAAAAAATATAGGGAGCTTAAGAGATATAGTGACAAAAAAAGATACATCGACAGGTAAATCTCCTATAAAGACAGAAAATGATTATCTAATCAAATTTCAAAAATAATGGTTAAACAAATAAATATTATATACAAATGGAACAAAAAGAATTTGTGAGACATCCAATATATACGAATTACGAGGCATCCAGAAATGGTGTTATTAGACATTGTAGACTAAAGAAACCACTCGGTAGTCTTAATAAGTTTGGTTATTTTCAATTTAGTATGACCAAAAATAAAAATTATTATTCACACAGGTTCATATACGAATGTTTTTATGGGAAAATCAAAGATGGATTTATTATTGACCACAATGATGGAAATCATCAACATAACGATATTTCTAACCTGCAAGCTATTACGCAGAGTCAGAATTCTAGACGTGGAAATAAAGGATCGTATAAATTATTTGCAAAGAGAGCGATTAAATCCATAAATACAAAAAGACCAAGAATTAAATTTTCCATCAATAAGTGCAGCAGGTATATGTTTTAGTATTCATCCACAATCGGTGCAAAGAGTTGCAAATAAAACATATAAATCTGCATATTCAATAAAGTATGACCAAAGGATTATATTTGAGTATATATAATAACTGTCTATTTTATTTTATATTCTATCAATCTTGCCAATGGTTTTGTTTAGCTCTCTTGACTGTGTCAGGGGTTTATTCACTGTCGCTATCCTCAGTTTTACTATCATTTTTTACAGAATCAAATAGCATAATCTTTCTCGCTTGCATCACACGATTGTCTATCATTTTTTTCTTTTATATTCGTGAGATAATGCGCTATTTATCTTTTCGATTGAACAAGCAAGAGGCGCAAATAGCTTTACTTGTGTGTCGTTCACCAATTGTAAAGATTCTAAGATAGAATTATAAATTGACTTTATGAATCTGTAAATGGAAGATAATGTGAATTTATTTTGAAATTTTCTTTGTTGTAACGATTCAAACTCACACAAAATTTTTTCAGTATCAAGACCTTTAGATAACTGAATTCCGTCATGTTTTAATTTTGCAATAGCAGAAACAATAGCTTTGATATTTTCAATGTTCATTATATATATTTATTTATTTATTTAAAATAACATTTAACTTTAAAATATCTTCATTTTTTCTCCTACTCTAGGAACGTATGTACAAATTAATATATAACGTCTTCCCGCGCAGGTCAACAATATTACCATCTTGATTTGTGAGTTTGAAATTCATTCTTGGCAATAACGGATTATGTACACGCAGGTAAACTTGATTTATTGGCTCAGATACAATCAGCCAGCCCGGAGGAGATTTGATACTAGATGAGTATAATATATACCCCTGCTGGGTTTGGTTAGACTTTGAAATATCGACATGGTAGCTACTATCAATTATATCGCACGTTAAATTCAGTGCGATGGTGGATGATATATTAACAATATTAGGTGATTGTCGTCCAGTTCTATATGGGTCATTATTATGTTTAAGTATGTTTGGTGGGGTGGGGCTGTTTTTTCTCCACGATTTAATTACTTCCGGATAATATTCTTCAATAAGATCATTTAATGATTTCTTCATCTGAGCGTTATTTAAATCTGGTATAACAAATGTTTGTAAGTCCCCTTCTGTTATTTTATAATGATCGAGAAATAATTGTTTACGTTCTTGATTAGTTAAAAAATATTCATTAAGATTAGTTGCGACGTATATAATACTTCGATTGGCGATGTATAAATCGAGTAGGATCTCATTTAAGTGTTTTATTGAATCGATTATTTGCTGCTTTACACTATAATCATAATGATATGATAATGAAATAAGTAAATTGCTTAAATCATTAAACATTTCATTGTATTCAGGCTTAAGAGTATTCAGAAATTCTTTTATAAATTTTTCATCAACAATCTGACGATTCTTCGTCCTGGTTTTTTGACAAAATCAAATGCTGATCTAGATATCTTGGGGATCCTTTTACCGTCAAAATCTGTAAAATAATATCTATCGTTATTTAGATCAAATTTAAATCTTAATATATTCCATGAATATTGTTCTCGATATTGTGGATTTTTAGTGAATTTTTTTTCGCTCGTTTTAAAGTCATCTTTATTTGGTTTTGAAACTCCATTACAAAGAGGTTCAAATTTAGGCCAACCTAATACTGATCTAATCGAACTTTGGTAAATATCTACAACATAGTCAGGAGAATTTATTTCAATCACCGACAATAATGTTGGTTCGTAAACAGTAATTGCTATTTTAGACTCTTTTCCGGTTAAAGACTTAATTCTGCGCTGGAATTCCTCATTAATCTGTTCTAACTGATAACTGCCAGTTGGAATACTAACAACTTGCCAATCGGGAGTTCCATCAGATTTATTTTTATTTGCGAATACTAATGAATTATTTGGTTGTTGTTCACCAAATGGCTTTTATCTAATATTAGGCCAGCTATAATAAACACGTAACTGAGCTAATGCTATGTCTTTTACTGGAATTGCAGTTGGAAAGTTAACGCTAAATTCAGGATTGGTTGAACTTATTGATATTATGGTAGTGTTTGAAGGAGTTGTATTAGTGACGATCTGCTGTAACAACTCATCCAAGTGATGTTCAGTTGCTGACATTACTGTTATTATTATTGTTTAATTCTCCATTTATTTTGTCAGTAAAATCACTAACAATTTTGAATGCTTCATCGTAGATTTTAATTATCGTTACGAACTCCTCGTCAGATATTTTACCATCACTGAGATAAGTGGAAATATATCCAGATAGTTTAGAGTATGTTGCTGTTGCTGTGTGTAATTTTATCATATATTCACGCAATTTATCATTCGCACATGTAGCTATCTTTTTAGCAATAATATTTAAAATACCTGCTATAAGTGGTAGAAGTTGAAACAATAATTGTTATAATTGCTGGAGCTGTCATTGTTAATGTTGATAATATTAATCCGGATCCAGTAACAATAGCAGAAACTGAATATACAATTATATCAATAACGACAATACGTCTACGATATTTTTTACTTTTATTGTATAATGGTCGATGGTATTTTTTAGTTTGGCGAGACATTCACATGCTTGATTATATCTATGACGTTGAACGTCGATAGATGACGTAGTTATTTGATCCATTATACTATGATGTTATGTAGTTAATTGAGTTACAAATTCCAAACACCACCAGTAAGCTTGAGGTAAATTTCTACTCGATGATGCCAGCGTAAACGTTCCTTCAGAATCTTTATCTAACAACACAGATATAGTTTTAAATGAATTTTCAGTCGATGGATTTGTAGTGGATATTCTAAAATCTGCAACGCTAAGTACGGACATCCTATATATACCAGTAATCTCCGCAGTATATTTAATGATATTATTTTCTGGAGTCCACGATCCAAACCCATATGCAACTGTATACACAATATTTCTTATCTGATTGTGAGGAATTTTAATCAAGTTTGTTTTTTGAATAATATCATTAAGTTTTGTGTTAATATCAGTAAGTTTTATATCAATATTTGGTGGCCTTCCAAAAAAATTGTTATTAATTCTGTTTATGTTTTCGCGAAAACTCAAAAACATATTCACGTGACCGGTAAATTCAGTTTCGATTTTGGTTATTCCATTAATGATTGGAGTCTGTTTATCATCGACGTATTTTTTTGTTGTAGCATCAAACTCAGATTCTTTTGTTCTGAGATTACTAATACCATTACTGTTCATGTTGAGAAATGCATGCATTATACCGCCATTATTTAATACGTATTTTGATTCTTGATCGTCAACATATTTTTTGTTGTAGCATCATTATCTGTAGTTGGATTTCCAAGATCTGTGATTTTATTTTTGTTCATAATAACGTCTCCACTAAATTCACCGCCAGTTTTTCAGACATAATCGTTAACTGATTTACCGGAATCCTGTATTTTACCCTGATCAGTAAAAGTTACGATATTATCATCAACTGCAGTAGGAATTCGTGTAAGTACGTCTGGTAGTCGTATATTGCTTGTCTTTAATCGTCCTTGTTTGTCCTGAAAAAATAACTACTTCATTTTGATCCACATTTGTAATATTTAATAAATCATCAATCTCATTTCTGATTTGATCGAGGGTTGCATATTTAGATAAATCACCTGGCTGCTGAGCTTTACCACGAGCAGATCTTCCGTAAATATCTACCATTATATTTTACTGATGTCTGTTTAAATGTGACATCGTGGTATATTCATGCACGACTTTATGAGGTGGTTTTCTTGGCGATGCCAGGGATATAGCATCAAGTACATTAAGTACTTCCCGGCCACATATTGGTGGATCAGTTAATGTTTGAATTTTGCGTTGAATACCAGATTGGGGCAGTATTATTACTGACATAATGAATAAATTCCTTTGGTGGCGCTAATCCATATGAATCAAAATAAATAATTCCACGTGGATCAATTGCATACGCCACCCAATGGGTACCTGGTCCAGAGTTTTGATCGAGATTTATAATACCTGTTACAGTATTGTTTGGTTATTTTTGGTAATTGATCGCGCATAAAAACACCTCTAAAGTTTTTTATTTTTAATTTTTTAACAGCATTGAGTAAATCAAAATTAGACATAGGCGAGATTAGTAAACCGTCCCGGGAAGTCTTAGCACTTTTCCGTACCACGAAGGCGGGGTCCCTGGTAATCTGAGACCTTTTCCCTTTTTTTGAGATGTTCGTTTTATTCCCTTTCCGGTTGCTTTCTTTAATGCCATTCCAGTGGCTGTTCCAACAGCTCCTAATGCAGCTGCTTTTGCAACAGCTGGAGCTGCAGCGGCTATCAATGCTGGTATAGCTGCGAGAAGGGGAAATATACCACCAGTTTTAAAAGTTTCCTTAATAGCACTTGCAGAAAGATCAAGTTTGACACCTTTTTTTGATTTTTTTTGCTTTATTAAAGTTTTTGAATTGACGATCGGTTAACGATAATTTATTTGAACCACTCATGTGTTCCTTTTTTAATGATATTGTTATTCCACGGTTATTATTTGATGCTGATTGCAGTCATTTGATCTGACCAGGAGTCAGGATAACATTAACGTGATTATATGACATTTATAATACTGATAAATAATCTAATTATCCCACCTTAAAGAATGACACCCGACTATAAATGGAAAATGATCTTATCCCCCCTTAAAGACTGACACTCGACTATAAATGGAAAATGATCTTATCCCACCTTAAAGACTGACACTCGACTATAAATGGAAAATAATCTTATCTCAAGTTAAAGACTGACACTCGACTATAAATGGAAAATGATCTTATCCCACCTTAAAGACTGACACTCGACTATAAATGGAAAATGATCTTATCTCAACTTAAAGAATGACACCCGACTTTAAATGGAAAAATGATCTTATCTCACCTTAAAGACCGACACCCGACTATAAATGGAAAATGATCTTATCCCCCCTTAAAGACTGTTAAAGACTGACACTCGACTATAAATGGAAAATGATCTTATCCCACCTTAAAGACTGACACTCGACTATAAATGGAAAATGATCTTATCTCAACTTAAAGAATGACTCCCGACTTTAAATGGAAAAATGATCTTATCTCACCTTAAAGACTGACACCCGACTATAAATGGAAAATGATCTTATCCCACCTTAAAGACTGACACTCGACTATAAATGGAAAATGATCTTATCTCAACTTAAAGAATGACTCCCGACTTTAAATGGAAAAATGATCTTATCTCACCTTAAAGACTGACACCCGATTATAAATGGAAAATGATCTTATCCCACCTTAAAGACTGACACCCGACTATAAATGGAAAATGATCTTATCTCAACTTAAAGACTGAAACCCGACTATATATGGAAAAATGATCTTATCTCAACTTAAAAGATTGACATTTAATTTATCCAACAGTAAAGACGGACATGTAGAACTGACCCTATCCAAATAAAAGGCAAACACTCCACTATAAAAGCGAACTGATCCAACTTAAAAGCTGACATACCTTCATAAAAGCGAGCTGATCTTTTCCCATCTTAAAAACTGACATGATTGTATAAAATTGAGTTAATGTAATTCCATGTTAAAGTCTGACACCTCATTAAAAAGGGAACTGAACTTATCTCCAGCTTAAACACTGACGCGCTTATATTAAAAGGAACAAATCTTTTTCTACTTTAAATATTGACATGTAACTATAAGAAAATCTGATAACATCCAATGGTAAAGACTTGACACCCACTAAAGGATGGAAAATAAACTTATACCACCTAAAAAACTGCCCTGTTCCTCTAAACCAAAACTTTTCATATCCCATTTTAAAGACTAATCCCCTCTGTCAAAGGGAACTAATCTAATCTCACCTTAAAGATTCACAAGACACAATAAAAGAGAACTTTACTTCTCCCACCTGAAATAAAAAGAATGATAATGCGCCCTTAAGACTGACCTATCACTACAAAAGTTATCTCATCTTGTACGACTTTAACTGACACCCCACTATAACATGTATATGTAACTATAAAAGGGAACTAAACTTACTCCAACCTAAACACTAACACGCCACATAAAAAAGGGACTGATCGTAACCACCTTACAGGCTACAATAATGTGGAACTGGTATTATACCCCACATTAAAAATGACTGAGACATAGCAAGAGAAGGGAACTGATCTGATCACAACTTAATGACTGACATTGCACTATTAACGGTAACTGATCATATATATTCTTAAAGTCCGAAATAATACTTTAAAATAGAAATGATTATATCCGACTGATATTCTACTGTAAATGGAATTGACTTTATTCCGTCTTATAAATTGATGTGCCATTAAAGATTAAAATTGATCCTTTCCCAACTTAAATACTACAATGAAATTATAAAAAAAGAACTGATATTTTCCCACCTTAATAAATATGATCCCACCATACAATGGAACTTATCTTATTCTGCCTTAAGGACAGAGATGTGACTATAAACTTAACTGACCCTATCCCACCTTAAAAACATATACGTCCGTATAAAAAGGAACTGATGTTATGCAACCTTAAAACTGTTACTCCATTGTAAAGGGGATAATCTTATCCCATAAAGACAGACAAGTAACTAGAACAGGAACTGATTTTATGACACCTTATATCCTAATAATAAAAGGTAATTGAACCTATCCACACCAAAAGATTGGCGCCCCGCTATAAAGGGGAAGGAATATTTTTCCATCCCAAAGACTGCCATGTCATGCATGCAACGTACTTGATCGTATAAGTAACATGCAACTAAACAATAAACTGATCTTATTCCACCTTAGACAAACCACCATTAAAGTGATTTGACCTTCTCTCATCTTAAAAATAGACATCATATTATAAAAAGTAATTTAAATCACCTAAAATAAACTTACACGTTATAATAAAAACAAGCTGATCTTATCCCACCATAAAGGCCGACGTGGCACTAAAAAAGTGCAACTGATCAGATCTCATCTTAAAAGTCGCTCTAAAAGGGAACTTATCTCATCCTCCTTAATTACTGATAGTACTCCATAAAAGGAAAGTAATCTTATCTCACCTCAAAGACTTTTATGCCACTATAAAAATAAACTGATTTTATTCCACAATAATAACTGGCATGCCTTATGAAATGGAACTGATATTATCTCACATTAAAGACCCACGTCCTATATTAACGGGGAATTGACTTTTTCTCTTCTTAGCTACTGACGGTCCACTACATAAATGTAAAGATCTTAAACCACACGCCACAAGAAAAAGGAACTAATTTTAAACCACATAAAAGACAAAAATGCCACCATGAAAGGAATCTGATCTTGTAACAATTTAAAGAATGGTCTAGACCAGACTTTTTCTCACCTTACAGATTGTCTCCCAAATATATAAACGAACTGATCTTTCGCACAGTAAACATTAATATGCCCATTTAAATGGAAACTGATCTGACCCACCTTAAAAACTGAAATACGAATATATAACATAATATACCACACCTATAAGACTGGCATGCCTTATTAAACACCACTATAGAGATGAACTGACCCTATCTATCGTATATAGAGTTCGTAAAAACAGTTACCTGATCTGATCTTCAAGTCTGACATGCCGTTAAAAAGGAGTCGAATATTTTCCTCGTTGAGAAATTGATATAAAATAGAATTGAACTTTTCTCAACATAAAGACTGACATATGAATATAAAAATAAACTGATCCTCTCCCGCTTTAAACACTTTCTTGCCAATATGATAGGGAACATATCTCATCCCACGTTAAAGACTTAAGCACACTATAATTTGGAACTGATCTTATCTCACTTTAAAGATTGACATTCCACAATAATTTAACTAATCTTATCCGGCCTTAAAGATTGACACCGGGTCATAAAAATTAGTTGATCTGATCGCACCTTAAAAACTGATGTGATTAACCTTATCCCACCTCAGACTAAGATTCCACTATCCTACGGAAAGTATTCAAGTGAATAACTATCAACACCCTTCTATAAAATGAACTCAACCTAATCCAACTTAAAGATTTCCTTGCCGTTATAAAGGAGAACGATCTTACCTCACCTTTAAGCTATTAGGATACTGAGAAAATTACTGATCCAAGTATGAAGACTGCCACTGTAAATGGGAACGGACCTTATCCCACTTTAAAGTCTTGACACAACACTATACAAGGGAACTCACTTTTAAATCTGAGATACCACCATAACAGGAATGTGATCTTATCCCACTTTATAAAACTTGACATACAAATAGAAAAAGTACCTTATCCCATTTTAAATCTGATATGACAATTAAGATTAGAAAATGATCCTTTTCCAGCAATAAGACGTACAAATCACTAAACAAAGGACTGATTTTATTACAGGGAAAAGAGAACGAGATGCCACTATGAAAGGGAACAAATCGTGTCCTGGCTTAAAGCCTAGATACCATGGAAAAATTAAACGGACCTCATGCAACATTACAAACTGTTGCCAAACTGTAAAGTGAACTAATTTAATCCCAACTTTAAAAAGACATGTCACTGATTTTATCACACATTAAAGTCTGTTGTTGTTGTTGTTGTTGTTGTTGTTGTTGTTGGGCTTAACGCCATTTTTCAGCACATGATAGGCTATTCATGGCGGCCAGTATTAAAGTCTGAGACCCCACTATAAAATGTAAATGAACTTCTCCCACCAACCGCTCCAGTGACCCAGTGGTTAGAGCGTCTGCCTCGTATCCAAATCACGCACACACACACACACACACACACACACACACACACACACACACACACACACACACTTCTCCCACCATAAACACTGACACTCAATATATATATATATATATATATATATATATATATATATATATATATATATATATATATATATATATATATATATATATATATATATATATATATATATATATATATATGAGAAACTGATCTCATTCCATTTTCAAAGACTGATTTGCCACTATCAAAATCAACGGATATCTATCCAACGTAAACTGATTCTACTCTTTAAAATGAAACTGATCTTATACCACCCTAATGATTCATATGCCATTTTTATTACCCCCCTCTAAAAAAGGAAATTGAACATTTTTCATCTTAAAATTTAATTCATCTTATCCGGTCTTAAAAACTAAAATTTCGCCTTATCCCAGCTTAAAGACTCACACCTACTATAAAAGAGAGTTGAAGTTGTCCCATGTTAAGGACAGACACCCTATCTTTAAAGGGGACTTTTCTTAACCCATCTTAATGTCGGGCATGTATCTATAAATGGGAACTGGTCTTATCCTACCGTAAAGTCTGCCACATCACAATAAAAGGGAACTAATCTATTAACAGTGAAATGATCTTATCCCACTTTTAAGACTGAGATACCGCAGCTTATTGACTGATTTGCCACTAAATATTCTCCAACTTCAAAGAATGTCCTGTCATTATAAAACAAAATTAATCCTATAAAACTAGGAAGAATATCATTCGATCATAATGAACTAATCTTATCTCACCTTAAAGACAGACACCTAACATGATATGTGAATGATTCACTAACGTTACACAATTCAGCGAAATTCAATTATCTGTTATGTTATTCTGATAGAACAAATTTCATCTTATCATCTAATGACTGATCAAAACTCAAAGTTTCGGCATTACAGCAACACCTGATGCTTCCGGTCTTTTCTAAATCATTGCTGGTGATAAGTCTCTCTCTCTCTCTCTCTCTCTCTCTCTCTCTCTCTCTCTCTCTCTCTCTCTCTCTCTCTCTCTCTCTCTATCTATCTATCTATCTATCTATCTATCTATCTATCTATCTATCTATCTATATATATATATATATATATATATATATATATATATATATATATAAATATATATATATATATATATATATATATATATATTCTATTTCTAGCACTATAACATCTGATAAAAGCTGATATTTTGATAATCTCTCCTTTTTTAAATATCTTTTATGCTGGGTTTATTTGTATTCAGTCTAATTTATACACCTTTTTGTAGGAAAATTTTACCAGTTATTTCTTTATATGTTCCATCTGCTATAATTAATTTTAATTTATTTTTGTTTTCTTATTTTTTATGCTACTTCTCTCACTGCTATCTTTTAAACCAAAATCTTTCTCAGAATTGTTTTATATCAATATAGGCGGTGGTAGAGGGTTTTTTTTATTATGCTTTCAACAGCCTATTTAAATAACGAATATGGGTAAAAGATGTAACAAATCCAACAGTGGTTTTCATAGTGATGAATTTTAAAGTCCGAAATACGTACCAAAGGCATTGATTGACGTTAAACAGACAACTGTCAGCATACATCAGCATTTATTATAATAAGCCATCTTAAAATGCTTTAAAATTATATGAAACAAAGAGATTTTTTAAAAGCTTTTTGATAAGTTGGTAATGTAGAATTGCATGCTGTGAGTAAGGTTAATAAATTACATTACGAAAACCTTGAAAATTCGTAGGGCAGTTAAAAGTGTATGTAATAATGCAATAGAAAATCTAAGCATGCAAGTTGGTACTGATAGCAATGAATTATTAGATCCTTTAACTTATAGGGAAAAAGTCTGGAAAATGGAAACACGCAATAAAATAGATACAATCTAGATATCTAATAAGGCCAGCTAAACATGACTAATAAAAGAAATGTATTGCTTGAAATATGATGTTAATACAAACTAATTAACAGGCTAATTTAGATCTGAAAATATATGGTGAAATGGTACAGTTTGTAAGCTCGACAAGGTTTTATAAAGTTTTTATTTAGTTCTAAAGCTACAGAAAGGTTAATTACTCTGCAAACAAATGTGAATTTGGCGGTTATGTAGATGCTTTAATGTATTTATTTTATAAAATAGAATAAATGAAAAATTATATACTGAAATATAATACAAACGCATACATAATATAAAAAGGCATCGGGAAAGAAACAGATACGACTAAAAGAAAGCTAAGTCGCAAAGCTACTACTGCAAATAATCAAGCTCAAATACTTAAATATTTGACAGGTCTAGAAAATGACTAGAGAAAATATCAACAAAATGAAACTTGAAGTTGAAGGAAAATTACTAGAAAAAATGTTAAAGCAACTGTTTAAATTGAAAGACAATATCTTCTTATTATGACAGCTATGGCAACAACGTTCGATCTGACCATAATAAATGTTTTAAAAGATTTGACAGCTTGTTGGCAGGGGTAGCGACAACATGTGGTTTAACTATAACAAATGTTCTAAAAGGTTTGGCAGCTTGTTGGTATCAATAGGAACATTTAATTGTTTGCGAGTTAAATAAAGAATGAAATATATTGTTTTCCTTAAAAAGAAAACAGTGGCATCCATGCCTAGTATCATTACTATTGTAATAAGCTGGCTTCTTAACACGCCTAAAAAATTGTTTCTGTGTTGGCACACCATGTCAGTTTACTTTCTTTTTTATCACTATATCAATTTGCTTATTTTAGGGTTAATTGCTTTGTTTTGGCAGCAGTGAACATAAATAAAACACTAATGAGGTCTTTCGCAATTACTGTTACGATCAACTAAATTTCACACCTCAGTACAACAAAAATTTTCATCATCGCGACTTTTGTCGTTACGCTAAAACGCCACTCCACGGTATTGTGCTCCGTTTTTGGTGATCACGATCTCCGCGGGGACTATATCGACTCCGACGAGTCAGAGCTGCTCAAATTACTTCAGCAGGGTCTGGACACGGTAGTAATACTGTTAAATAACCCCTAAAACGTGTTCGGTTCTCCTGAGA
The DNA here is from genome assembly GCA_016746295.1 of Potamilus streckersoni. Classification (NCBI taxonomy): domain Eukaryota; kingdom Metazoa; phylum Mollusca; class Bivalvia; order Unionida; family Unionidae; genus Potamilus; species Potamilus streckersoni. The sequence continues at coordinate 14,086 of JAEAOA010001929.1, forward strand.
TCAACATAATTTATCTGGAAAAAAAAACCCCATCATAACGTACGTGTCGTTTAAGCTGATGGTGATACAGAAACATGAAGTACATACTCAGGAAAATTATCGCGACGTGATCGACCAGGTCTTGTCACGTGTTCACGAGAAAATGCAATCTGTGAAGCAGACTCAAACGATGGCTTAACTTAAACATCGATTTATATCTTTCTGAGGGTTGTTTGAAAATGTTTTGTAGTATACTTTTTCTAAATTACTCAGCGAAATCGGCGGCAAAACTATAAGGATGTTATCTACCATTCTCAGTTTGCAAATTAGCAGGGACATGTCGAAATTACCATCACACAGGTACGATCGGATTTTGCTGAGCAATTGATATTAGCCTACTTGGCATTGTTCTTCTTTTTTTTTGCTTCAAGCGCGGGTTCTACCCCCTCTTCACCATCGTTTGAAAGCCAATCTGGCTCCTGAAAAAAATCAGCTTGAACGGATTGGTCGTGGAAGTCATGGAGTCAATCCCTGCCTCAGTGACCACGATTAAACGTCGATAACGCCGATACGCGTGTCTCTACTTGTAGACTTTGATGACAATAGCGGTAACACGATTCGAGTTTTTTTTTCTATCCTCGTCCGACAAATTCTTGCTCATGTGATTAAATAGATGATCGGTCTCATTCTATGCTTCTAAAATGACTAAATTCTGGATAAGCATATCAAGCTGAGGCAAATGTTCTTTTAAAAATTTATTGTGTAACTGACCTTCTGCGCTTTCAACTTAGATGCATGCAGTGGCTCTCCAATAACCCATGATGTGAGTTTGTTTAAACCTTTTGTTATTTTAACCAGCTGATTTAACTTGACAAGATTCACTAACGTATCAGGATTAGCCTGTAGGTCAAGTTGGTCTAAGTACCTCTGCACTTCCATAACTTGTAATAAACCGTAATTTCTTTCTGCAGAATAACGTATTTTCGATGATATTTGTAAAGGTAATAAAAAGCCAGGATGATTTTTTCCACGTTCAGCTTTACTGTTTTGAAGGCTTGCATTGCTGGAAACAAAATCTCTGACCAAGCAAGCCCAGTGACTCCAGTATTTACTGTAGTAATTTTTTCGATCATTAATTTATTCCTTGGGGGAAGGGCACACTATTTTTAAAAAAAAGACTTCTCAGTTTCTGTTCAGTTTCACTCGGCTGAAAATTCTCCAAATAAACTTACATCTGGATCACATTTTCCATGAAGTTTTACATAAGAACGTGAAATAGCGTTTCCATGGCTTTGTAGGGTTACAAATATCAGTGGTTTAGGAACCACTACTGCATCCTTGTCTGGAGGGTTACCGGATAGCTTGTCGAGACCATCAAATACGTGGCAAAAACGTATCATCAGCATCCGATAGGATTGATTGAGAGGCACCACCACTGGTGACATTATTTCCGACGCTTGTGTGCTTCAGTTTAATTCTGGATGTGGAATGTGGGAGGCATGCTTACATGACTATCTTTGGTTCATAATTGTAAGATGCGAACAGCGTGTTTACTTTCAATTCATCACGACAATTTGAAGTCTCCCGTATGGATCGAGTTTTGCAGTCCATCCGAATTGACACCTTCCCAAATCATCGACAAGATTCAACACGTGCAGCAATCCAACGACAAGTTTTACATCACCGACGGAAAAGCGAAACTGTTTATGACTCACGTTTCTCTTCCGCAAGGGACAGACATGGCAAAAAAGTGTTCATGGTAGACAACCTTCGCAGCACCAAAAAGAGCATTGTTCAAATTAACAATCCTCAAGACAAGATGTGTTTAGCCCGTGCCATCGTGGTGGGACGATCGTATGCCGACAAGAACAATACAGCAGAATGGAAAAGAGCCTGGAAAACTATTCATAAATCGGACCGAGACAAACAACAAAGAGAGGCAGAACTCCTGTTACAGCAAGCGGGGCTATCTAAAGACACGTCCTGTGGCATTCCTGAAATGCAAAAGTTGCAAGACGTCTTTGCTCCACGTTACACCTTGAAAGTGCACCCTCAAGAAGTGCGTGGACCTCTGTTGTTTCGAGGCAAAGATTTAAAGGACGGAAAATGCATTCACATTTATCATCACGATGAACATTTTGATGCCATTACCAGTATCACTGCATTCCTGTCATATAGTTATTCCTGTGAGAAATATGACTATGGCTATAACAATCGAGAGCAACACAAACATTGCGGATCGAAATGCTCAGGGTGTTTGGCTTCTGTTTCAATATAGGTTAAGAATAATATGTGTACATATGGATTTTGACAATAAATAATTCATTTCTGTGTTGGATTATTTTTGTAATTTTAGAGAAATTATTTTATTATGAAATTTAAATTCAGGGGTCTCTGTTTGACCCAGCGATGTCAAAACCCTGGCGATTCCCACAAGAAAGTCATACGTTTACCCCAAATTTCCAAAGGCTTCTATTCAACTTCTATTCAACTTCAATTATAAAAGAAAGCCGGACATGTCCATTCTATACATAAAATTTACTCTAATTAATGCAAGGCCACATATTTCCTAACTTGCCAAATATATGTCAACCTCACAGCTGCATAGTTTTTCTTTATCAACTTTCCGGACCGTTAGCAGTTCACGCCGTAGAAACTCTTCAACTATCCCACTAACTTAGGGGAACTATTTTAACTACGTCACCAAATTGGGGTTTCAAGGCACATCACGCCAGTTGAACTGCACCACATTTGCCACTATGGCAACATAAATCATATATGTCGCGTCCCTTCTTGTTTATTTCATTGTACAATTTACCGGTTACAACCTTAAATACTGCCACTGCAGTCACCACACCAATGTATACCACTAGATTTTAATAGGGATTACATTATGAAATGGGCAGTCATGCGGTTTGGTCTGAATTCGCTACTCATTGCCCATGGCATCATCGAAACTCACTAACACGTTCTCTCCGTGATGTTTGCTCATAGTAATTGGTTGATTATTTCGGGCTAAGGAATGCTTCAATTGCACCGAATTACAATAATCAAATAAGTAATCACATAAATCTAATAATTCCTTAAACGGGGAGCTCTAACCAATGCGCATCTCCAAAAGTTTGTTACAATATTCATTGGAATTACTACAGTACCAGTATGCTTGATAGTTTCATTTTCTTTCTATTAGATATTATAAGACCTAGAATCGTAGGAAAATCAGTCCCAGACATTAATTATAATTTTATCAAGGATAGATCCTGATGGATGAGACGATGGTGTTGCTTACTTCTCCACCAAAAACCTAAAATCTTGCAATCTTGGATTTGATCTAACAAACAGATTTTGTAAAATATTTAATTCAATCAAAGCAGAGTCAGTTTATAATGGTATAAATCTTAATTTGATAAGCGATTGTATTAAAAAAGTAGGTTTATCATATATCGTCCAAAATAGAATTGCCGGCTGGGCGGATGATGTGATGACATGTATCGATAACATGGTCGATATATTATTTGATAAGGATATCTCTAAAGCTACACAAAATTAGACATCTACTGTTTATTATATTCTCTTTCATATTTGCTGACTCATTCGCAGAATATATATTAACATGCTATCAATAATACGGAACTCGCGTATTAAATAGTACATATAATATTTTATGCCACTCAAATAAGATCGAATATGATAAAGTATTTTTTTATAAGTAATAATTGCTGTTTTGCAAGCATTTCTGTTAGTCGCGAGACGAGGCTCAACTTTGTATACGCTGCTGAAATAGAAACACCGATACCAGCTATTAACAAAAACTGATTTAATCATGCGCCACTTACAATTACGCTAAGAGCCGGTCATTAGCAGCGACAGATATGATATTGGATTAATATCCTGCACTTGCTGGAATAGCATGTCAAACATAAAAGCTGGAGTAAATAATGAGCTTAGCTTGAATTTTCTGTTTACGAGCCACAATCTCCTATACATAGAAAATGGTTAATAATTAAAATTCCACAAGGAGCTTACAACATAAAAAATGATCTAAATAAATCAACAAGAGCAGTTTTAGCTAAAATGGTGGTAATGCTGATGATTTTGAGCTCGCATCAAATTATAATGCGTTAAGAGCTAGAATAACGATGAAAATAATCTGATTGTTCGTCTAATACCAAGAAATAATATTGCACCACTGATTGGATTTGAATATGGTAGTCCCAGAGCGTTAGATGGTAAATTTCCAGTAAATATAACTGATGTTAACTCAATATAGTTAAATTGCTCTATTGCATCTGGTCCTTACTCAGCTAAAGGCAGCAAGGGGCTAACTACATACAGTTTTTCACCAGAAGTTCCACCAGGATCTCTCATGCCAATTAGTCCAGGTCATATTATTTATTATCCACTAAATGTTGAAAATCAAATAACAGAAGAAATATGCAATTGACAGACCAATCTGGAAAACAGTTGGATTTGAATAATGAAAGTGTTACTTATTACGTGCACTTGCGCGTTTTGTAGGCGTGATCAACAGTAAAAATATATTTTGGATAGATTTAACAACAAAATTATACAATCTCAGATATACAATGAAACAGAAAAATGTTTACATAAGAAAAATAATAGGGGAATCTTAGGAAGCATATTTACTAAAATTGTTGAAAATATTCTAGTTTTCACTCGTAATGTTGCGCCACTCGCAGATGAGACAAACAAAAATCTGATAAAATTAAAGGCAAACCTAAGGCAAAAGCTGCATCCACAATCAAACTGGTTATTTCAGAAATCACTCCAACAAAAGAAACCCAACGTTGTTATGATAACAACAACAAAAAAAGTGTTTATCACCAAAATGTGAGCAGATTATACAAAATATAATATTTAAGATAACGGCGATGAAATAATTTTATATGACCTAATAAAATAAAACAATCTCTGTGAAAAATAATATCGATATTGATGATTCTTTTGACAAAGACAATACAATAACAGAATTTGAGTATGTCAAATATCTCGATGAAAATTCTAATGAGCCTATTAAGGCCTGCGTCAGAACATTTAATACACAAGACGAGGATGTATTTCTACAGCCTCACAAAGCAATGTTAGAAGTGCGTGGCCAGATTATGAGAGACGCTAATCCGCCTGTCGCAATTGCATGTAACTTAGAAGTAGCTCTTATAAATAATGGTTGGTCTTTATTTAGAAGTGTTCAATAGTCACTGGCTAATCGAATTGTAGAAGATTGTTCAAATCACTTATATGTTGCAAGTACGATCTTAAATATTGTTTTGTTTTCCGACGATTACTCAAGATCAGTCGCAACTAATATCATGTAGGTTAAAGATAATGGACGTGGTATAGCGAAATCGACCGAACTCCTATCGAGAAGTTTTACGATACCTGTAGCTGATGCAGCTGCAGATGCTAAAACTGTAAAAGAAATTACTTATTGCGGCAGCGTTCGGTATAGGCGAACCAGTTAGTAAAGTTAACCCAGACGCTACGAGAACTTCACTTATTCTCGCTTTTGCTAACCTTGATCTGCCGGCTCCTGTCGCTTCTATATTCGGTGCTGCAATGCTTGCTTTAGTTAATGCTAATATTGGCGTAAGAAAGCCACGTTATAATGAAGGTTTTTGATAAGAGAAGAGAATTTTCAGCGGGAACACGTCAAATTACAATGATGCTACCGTTAAGTAAAATATTTGGGTTTTGCAGACACTATAATAAGGTGTTTCTCGGATTTAAACGTACGTTTATTTTAGATCAAGCAAAATAAAACGACTGCTTGTTTAGATCTGGTGGGGCTAATGCACAATTTATTATAAAAAAAACTTGCGTTGTGGATTCCACGAATAACTTCGTCGGTCACTAAAATGTTAAAATTAGATGATATGCTGGCAAAACGTACGAATGAAATTTATTTTCAGCAACATAAAATATATCAAACAGAGGTTTCCGAATACCACTGATTATACATGGCGAGTTACTACAAGTGAACAGCTACCTCGTCAATTATTTGTTGCATTTCAGAGACAAGCTCGACGTGGCAATCAGGAACAAGATAATGGAGTATTTGATAATGCTAATGTTAGACGAATATACGCCAGAATAAATTCAAAGCAATACCCAGAGCGAGCGATAGAGTGTAGTTTTTCATATGACGCTAATGAAAACATTACTAGACCTTACATGCGTCTGCTCGATTCAATGCAAAAATATCAAGATGCTGGAGATGAAACTCAAATATCAGTAGAGGAATTTAGGACACTTTATCCGATATTTTATTTTGATGTTAGTAAACATAGCGAGCGAGCTGTAGACAGCACAGATGATATTGAGTTTACTTGGACGCTCGCAACCGCTCCAGCTGAAGCACTTAATCTATATGCGTTAGTGTTAAGCGGTTGATCTGTTACAATTGACTCTGCAAGTGGTAAAATGACAGTACAAGTTTAATTGGTAATTGTTATATAATGACAAAATATATTGTAAAAGAAATACATTTAACTGATGGCCAAGTTAAAAAATTATCAGCTGCTGATGCGAAACGTAGGCAGGTTTCATTGAAGATCAACCCGATTGCTTTGGGAACTTGAACGAAATTATTGTCAAAATAAGTAAATAAATACGAACGCAAAAAGCTTCTGTTTTAAATTTATTTATGTGCTGCATAAATAACTGAGATGTCAAAACATGGCGGTTTCTTCGGTCGGGCAATATATGTAATAGTTAAAACATTACTAAATAAAGTTTTGCCAATACTTGGTACATTAGGGCTAGCAGCTGCGTCAGGGGCAGTATCTGGCAAAACGAAAAAGGCAATTGAAGGTAATGGTGTAAAGAAATTGTATAAAGAAAATTTTTGTATTAAGATTGAGAGCAATATTTTGTCTAAACGAAAGACGACGCAAAAAGACAACTGCGAAAGAAAAGACAAGCCAGCGACAAGGTGGACTCATTCCAATAGTCCCATTACTAACAGGAGTAGCGGGAAGTATATTGCTGGGTCTGCTAAGACGACTAAAATGTATAACACTGCCATGAAAAAGAAGACAAAGTCGCGGCAGAATGTGTCGGCTCCGTTAAGTAATTTTGATATACTTGATTAGCTAAAAAAAAGGTTAAAATAATCACGGGGTTTATTCCAAAGATGAGATTGAGACGCTGACATAGTCGCAAGAGACCCTAGCGTCTCCAGGTTCATGTGTTATAAATATACAAGATTATAATGACAGATCTGGTACACATTGGGTAGCTGTTTTTCAAAACAATTATTTCGACTCATTCGGAAATCCACCAAGTGACGCGGTAATAAAATATATGAGTAAATGCAACATAATAAATTATTCCTCTAATCAAATTCAGCAAGTTTGGAACTTCCGCTTCTTGATGATGTTGCATAATGTTCATTAAACAGATGACCAAAAATCCAGATATTTTAAAAGTTTATTATGCAATTTGACAAACAACCTTCTCACGCTAATGATGATATCGCGATTAATTTTACATAAGCTTACATATATAATAATGTCAAAATATTGTTTTAAGTTTTAAATATAAAACAGAAAATAAAGACGAATAACAGAAGAAACAAAGAATAATAGAATAATGCTGAAAAGTATTTGCGCAATTTGTGGAAAAAGAAAAAGTATGTTTTTGCCAGCAACAGCAAAATTGTCAGATGCGGGCTACCCACCTGATGTCAGGGTCGTTATTTAAGTAGACGTCTGAAAGTTTCATAATCATACCTCAAGCTTTTGTTAGTTTTCTCATACAAAATTAAGCAAGATCGAGCAGTAAGCGATAAAAAAATAATATTTTTATATGAAAAATACACCAAAATTATCAAAATGTATACATAAATGGAGAAAATCTTAAAAAAATTATTCATGCTGGGTGTTCGACCATACAGAAAACGAGAAATTCGTTGAGTAAATTTATTCATGCTGGGGGTTTGACCTTGCAGAAAACTAGAACTTGACTAAAAAACAAGCAGAAACATCAAAATATGACAAAAAAACAAAAAAAACAAGCAAGTTTTTTGCAGCTGAGACTGTGATAGAGATTTAGGTCTCGAGCAAAATAAAATTATTACATATTGCCAGAAATGCAACAACTGAGAAATGATTGGAACTGGTATAGATATACATAAATTTATTGGCAAACTGCCGAAAGCAAAAGGTGGTTATACATTACCAGGCCATAAATATACTGGTCAGTTGAATCAGCTTGATGAGCAACTTGACGGAAATGATAATCCTCTGCCAGGACAAGAACCTTGCAATCAGGTTGACGCAATATCAATGCGTCATGATATTTGATACAGAGATATTGAACTTCCTAGTGGCGAAACAAAACACAGCTGCGACAAATTAATGTTAGATGAACTTCGTGAAATGAAACCCGTAAATATCAGAGAACGTGTTTACCGTCGGCTGGTTCAGGGCTTTATTGGAGCAAAATATAAATTTGGACTAGATAGAGACTTATACAATGATCTGGCAGCAGAGAAACTAGCCTCTGAGTTACACAGACCTAAAAAAAAAACGTTTTCGCGATGCAAGGTTGTTGCAAATGCAATTGATGACTTCTGGGCGATACATTTAGTTAATATGCAAAAGCTATCTCAGTTTAACCATACCGTTATTGTCGAGCGATTTACCTACAGACAATTGTTGACGAGGACAATAACACGAAACACTGAAGCACTAAAATGTCGCCAAATGACGCGATTACAAATTAAATACTAGCAAACGAAAACAATGTACCAAAGACATAAATTAAAGGTTGGTGATAAAGTTAGAATTTCATTGACAAGAAAAAGGTTTGAAATGGTTATACTCATAACTGTAGTGAAGAAATATTTGTTGCTAATAAAGTAGTTTTGACAATACCAGTTACTTATTCACTGAAAGACTTATTAGGAGAACCTATAGTTTATGAACTGGAACTTCAAAAGAAAGAGCAGGATATATTTGTTATTGAAAAAGTTATTAGAAAGCGCAGCAGCAAATGTTTTGTTAAATGGCGCTGTTATAGCGATAAATTTAATAGTTTGGTACCAACTAAGTCGATTTAATCGACTGCTATAACATCGACTGAATAATGCTATTATAAATTTGCTCGTATTTTATTAGTACTGAATAACATTTTACCGGTTTACATAAAGAAAATAAAAGTAATTTTCTCGCATCACCGACTGGCATTAAATTGAATATTTTAACAAAAAATGAAATTGTATTTTATATTTCTTTGTTGTCCAGGCACTTTTACGTTTAGAAAGGGTCTTATAAGTTGCTAAGATATTTGATGCTCGGAAACACTAAAAATACATTTTAATATTTTTGGGCAATATGGTACTTAACATCAAATCTCCCAGTTGTCGGTCTGCTTAAACTGTTTTTTCTAAGAACAGCTTCATCTTCATCATCGTCATAGCTATACAAAATGTCTTTTTCAGTGTGGCTGATAAATTTGGCTCTAGAAAATCTGTCGTCTGTGATATTTTTTGATGCGACATCAGGAACTGGAACAAAATCTTCCGAATATAGGTAAGCCAGTCTCTCGATAAAGTTCATTATTATAATAATCTTTTATCTAATTAATATATATTTTTTCGAGGAAATAAAATATCATTGTCGAGTAAATGTACAAAACAAAAAAAAAATAACCGAAGCAATTCGAAATTGTATGCTAGGTCATATGATACCATTGGGCGAATCTGATAAATGTTTTTATCAGTGGTGGTCAAAAAAACTTGATACAAATAAAATAATGACCTTGCGATTAAATCGCGACGAATAGTCTTTTTTAGAAGTTTTAGAAACGACCTGGAAAATATTATTAATTATCGTATTTAAAACTAAATATGTCAAATGTCAACATAGACGTTGCTGATCTTCTTTGGCGGTCGGCGACATATTTTTTCTCTAGCTGAATTAATTTTATGATATTTTGCTGCAGATGTTATTGATTTAAATTTCATTTCTTTAAAATTACCGAGATTTATTGAAATAACTGATCTAGAATATCTAGAACTACCAGTATCTCCTCTTCTTCTATTTTCTTGTTGTGTAACCAAATCTAAATCTTCTAGATGATTATCTGTTTTAATTTTATTAATATGATCTATAACTATATTATTTAAAATAGCTCCGTGAAAAGTTTCGTAAATAAAGCGATCCGATTTATAATTGATTTAATTAGTTTTTGCACCACGTACTGTTACTTGCAAGTAACCCTCTTTATTCAAACTGCCAATAACATTTTTTCGTTTTTCTGTGTCCAATAATTCCATTATAATTTGCCTCGTAAAAATCAAAGATTGGTGAGGTTGAAATTTATCTTGTAATCCTAAATTTTCAATATTATCATCAGCGTCTGTGCCATTTGCTCTGTATACTCGATGTCATTCTGGAATAACTCCGCAAAATAAAGTAAAAAATAAAATCTTTTCAGAACATTGCTTTTTACAGAAATTAACATACCAATCGGTGCTAGAACGCCAATAGCCTTTTTAATTGTTATGTTGATAACAGAACCTAATGCATTTTCAGCATATAGGTTGTGCTTTGAATGCTCGTGGTATACCTATTGCTCATTCGCGCTCAGTGGTAAATATCTCAAGATTTCTGTCATTATACTATAGGGTTTTCATGTCTCTAATTCTAATTCTAATTCAAAAGTTAAAACATTTCAACTAAATATACAATATTACCATATATATATATATATATATATATATATATATATATATATATATATATATATATATATATATATATATATATATATATATATATATATATTGCTGAAATTGGGAGACATTGCTAAAAAGAGCATTATAAAATCCGAAAAAAATTGCTTCTACGTTTGCATGATATGATAACAGTTACATACTCGACGATCAGACTATTTTAGCTAATTTTAACTCTACAGATTTGTTTTCATCTTTTACAGCCTTTAATAGCTCGAGAAGGTGCGGCTCATAAAAGTGTCAAACTCATAGTCCAGTATCATACGATTTTATCAAAGTTATACGCAGTAGAGAATGTGCTTTTGGAAACAAAATGTTTTGACAGCGAAATCTCAGGACCTTATTTAACAGCCAAATCGATGAAGATATTAACTGGAACAAACATTACTATAATCGCCGATGAAATACATCAAGAAATAAATAAAAAATTAGAAGTATTTACTTCGTCAGGGTCAGATTGGAAATTCGAATTGATGAAAGTGGTTTTATTTCACACATCAAAATATAATGTATTTCGTGGTAATTTGTACGTCGATCTTCCTCAAAGAATTAAAAATAAAAAATGTTGTATGAATGTAAAAAAAAACACAAACAACGATGACAGATATTTTCAGTGGTCTATTCTTTCCGCAATGTTTCCCAAAGAACACAATTCCGATCGCGTCAACAAGTATTTTTTTTCCGCACAAGAACGAACTCAATTTTAACGGTATCAACGTCCCAGTAGCAGAAAATCATATACCAAAGAAAACCCCAAAACGGTATCTCATTAAATGTCTTCGGACTAGACGAGAAGGAAAAAGTTTACCTTAGATATATCTCAGGAAATGCTTCGCAAAAAACAATAAATTTATTATTTTATTTTGAGGACATTACTGCTGGAAAAAAGCCTTTGGCGGACAGTACAGTACAGTAAAAGCAAAAACAAAAGCAAGAAATGTTTCTGTTATAGATGTCTGCACGGCTTTACTAACAATGAAAGACTGCAGGAGCGTCTGTAATTTTGCGTCAACTTTCAAGAAATAACTATGCCTAGCGAAAAAAAATATTAATATTTAAAACTCATAATCATAAACTAAGTATTCCTTTTGCTATTTACGCCGATTTCAAGTGTCTACTCGTTCTAGTAGCTGGAGCAGAAAATAATCCGAACAAATCAAGTACCAGAAAAATGCAACATCATATTCCTTGCGGAGAAGCTTATAAAGTAGTTTGATAAATTTTCATCTCCGATAAGGTGATATATAGAGGTGAAAATTCTGCCGTATGGTTACTGAAAAAATTAATTGACGAAGTTAATACAGTCTCTAACAGATTACTTTGAATAGCTACGATGAGAATAACGTGTAAACAACAACTCGACTTTGATGAGGCAGTTAAATGTCATATTTGTGAACAGTTGCTTGCGAACTCCAACGGAGTTCTTGATAAGGTCGGAGATCATTGTCATTTGACCGTCCATTATCGCGAAGCAGATAATAACAGTTGTAATTTAAAATTTCATGCTCCAGATTTTATTCCAGTAGTTTTACATGACTTTCGTGGCTATGACAGTCAGATCATTGTAGAAACTTTTGCTGATAAAAGCATTAAAGATAAACTAAAACTAAATAACGTGATAAAATGTGTTCCAAATAATTTTGAAAAGTATATGTCAGTGACCCTCGGAAAATTACGTTTTATCGACAGTAAACAATTTATGGCAACATCATTGGACGAGCTCGTTAAAGGTTGTAGCAATTTCACTAACCTAAAGAGTTGCTTAGGTGAAAACTATGTCGATCTGACAAAAAAAGGTAGCAGATGTAATGATTTAGAGATCAATTTTACTCGCAGCTCAAGAATAAAAACATCAGGATAGACGAGTATAAGTATGCACAAGATATGTGGAATAAATTTGCTTGTAAAACATTTGGTGATATCACCATTTATATCTGAAAACGGGTGTATTATTGCTAGCAGATGTTTCTGAAAATTTTCGTCTGGTTAGTCATGCAAATTACGGATTAAATCCTTGTTGGTATCATTCTGCTCCAAGGCTGTCTTTAGACACTTTTTTAAAACCAAGTAAAATAGAATTAAATCTCTTAACAGATGTCGATCAGTGGCGGAATTATCGTTATAACCAATAATATGCAGCAGCTAATAATAAATATTTGAAAAGCTATGATACAAATCTTCCGTCCAGTTATATTATTTATCTGTGAAATTGTACAGGTAGGCAATGACACAGCCAATGCCTTGTGGTGGGTCTCATTGGATAACTCCAAATCAATTTCTTAAAGAAACTGAAAAAATCTTCCGAAAGATATTTCATATTTTGTTGAAGTTGATCTAGACTACCCTTGTTCGTTACATGATCTACATAACGACTATCCGTTTTGCGCAGATTCATTGACGATTAATTAAAGTTTAGTATCGCCTGAACAACGAGCAATGACAACAGCAAAATTTGTTAGATAAAAGAAATTACGTCATGCAGTACAAAAATCTAAAGCAAGCAGTAGATGCTGGACTAATTCTGAGTAAAGTCCATCGCGTGCTAAAGTTTAATCAGTCGCGGTGGATGGCAGATTATATTGACCTAAATACGAAACGTCGTGCCGTGGCTAAAACCGAATTTGATAAAAACTTTTTCAAGTTAATGAACAACTCGGTGTTTGGTAAGATTATGAAAAAAATACGCAGGAGAGATTTGATTGAGATTGTTAATGACATTAATCGCAGAAATAAATTAGTTAATGAAGATGATTTTGTTAGTATGAAAATATTTAAGGTAAATCCTGCCGCAATACGACAATGAAAGACCAATTTAAAGTTAAATAAACCAATTTACGTTGGTGCAGCTGTAATTGATATATCAGAGTGGCTGATGTACGATGTTTACTATAATTTTGCCAAAAAATGTGGCCAGATTCGGAGTTGCTATTTACTAATACAGACAATCTAGTATGTAATATAAAATTTGAAAATGTCTATCAGGATACTTACGATAATAAAGATTTGTTTGATTTATCAGATTATCCAACATGTAGTGGATTTCATGATAATTCTAAGAAGAAAGTTATTGGAAAAATTAAAGATGAGTTTATGCTTGTGAAAGTGAGAGAGTTTGTTGGACTAAGAAACAAAATGTATACTGTTATATTAGATGACAATAAACTGACCAAAAAAGCTAAGCGCTTCCCTGGCTAATATGTGACAAAGATGATGTATTTTGAGGATTTCAAAGCAGCACTTAACAATAGCGTCAGTTTAAAAAACTACTATAATTAGGACTAATCATCATAAACTTGAAACGAAAACAATTATAAAACGTGGACTAAGCAATTGCGATGATAAAAGGTATGCAAAGACGGAATAAATATTCTTGCGCTTGGACATTATTTAAGTAATATTGTCTAAGCATCAGAAATAATGTTTGAAAATTTAACACTGGTTGATGCAGTTAATATCAAATTAAAAAGTAATGGTAAATAACCAACACTTGTCATTCGAATTTATTGATGAAATTTCAGGCATTTGTTTTAGTATATTTGATAAAATAAAACCCTCTCTTATCAGAACAGCGAGTATTTTCTGTATCTCGAAATTTAAAATATGTACTTTCATTTAAATATGAAAATTTACATAATCCAATAAACCAAGGTTGGTACACAAAAATCAGCATAGACTTGGACAGTTCAAAGGTTTTTGCATACGGAAGTAAATATTTCCTTAATAAAGTAGCTAGAAAAGAAATGTTTGGGTGCCACCGCAAGGTATCTGGCAGAAGTAAATTTATGTTATATAATCACGATAATACGTTACACCTAATAGCGTGTCTAGAGAGACTGTTGATAGGCTCAGAAATATAGTTTTTTGTATATACTCATATTTTTAAAAATGGAGATAATAACGCTTAACCTTAACCTTAGTTTAAAATCATTCGCGAGTTGTCGAGCGGAATATATATATATATATATATATATATATATATATATATATATATATATATATATATATATATATATATATATATATATATATAATATGTGTGTGTGTGTGTGTGTGTGTGTGTGTGTGTGTGTGTGGTGCAGTTCTGTATTTGCTAAAGAAGCTACCAATTCCTTTTTTACTTAAATAATATATCATTACTGTACATTTTCTCGTTAAGTTCCAACCTTATATGACTTGACAAAAGGCCAACATATTAAATGTGTGGTTGTGTATATCATGCGAGGGCTTATTTTAGCTTGTGCAGTTTTGTTATTAATTAATTAGTAAAACAGGCAAGATAAACTCTAACCTGAAAACGTGTATAATGCTATTACATATCTTTTAGCTGTAGTCTAACCTCAACTTATAAACACGCATACATTATACCATTTCTTCCTACAAAATATTGATTTCTTCTCTACAGTTCGTGAAACTTACTGCTGCCTTAACAAAGATAATTACGCTGGCCAACGCAATTCAGTTTTTAAAATTTAGCCGCACTGGGAAATCTGTTTTATACAAAATAAAATAAAAAATTATATATATATATATATATATATATATATATCTATATATATATATATATATATATATATATATATATATATATATATATATATATATATATATATATATATAATCTATAACAATAATTTTAAAATCAGAAATTTTTTATCTTTTTGTCACTTCGTTTATTCTCGACTTTGTAAGCGAGTGTCATTGTGAAGTCCTATACTGTCAACATTAGATTGTTTGCTTGTATGTGTAATATGAAATCAAACATTCATTTATTCTCGAGTTATTTATAATATATCGTTTTTAAACAGATAATATAATTAAACACTACGTGTTTTATAAATTAGAAAATGTAATGCTGTTTTTAGTAACCATATCATAACTTTTTCAATATATATCTGTAATGAGATCGATAGCTCATTGCTGGCACGATGGATTTTAATGCTCAAGGTCCATGGTTCGCAACGCTTAAGAGGCAAATTGTCTGCGGGGGCAATCTTATGCCAAGGTTTATAATTTAGGGGGGGGGGCTTTAGCCAGATCCCCAGTCTATTTGTGAATAGAAATTAATATATATACACACTACGTCAATATGTTGTGGGTGTCAGTTTTGTGCACCCCAATGGATTTTATATTTGGAGTGGGGTGCTAGTTAGAAAAGGCCATCATTATCATCTTCATTGTATATATAATAATTACCTCCCGTGTGTATAGGGGCCCCGAGTGGCCGAGTGGTCTAAAGCGCTGTCCGTTACAGATCACTGCCATCTCACCTCTGTCTGCGTGTGTTCGAGTCTATGATTCGGCGAATGTGGATATGTGAGAAAGCTTGCCAGTAGCTTCTCGTGGGTCGGTGGTTCTTTCCGGTGATTTCCCGGTTTCTTCCTCCACCATTAATACTGGCCGCCATGAATAGCCTATCGTGTGCTGAAAAATGGCGTTAAGCCCATCAACCAACCAACCGTGTGTATAACCATTACCTTCATTGTATAGTCATATAACCATCTTCATTGTATATATCATAATCACTGTCATTGTATATAGCCATTATCCTAATAACAGTTGTTTATTCACGTTCCCAATAACAGTTGTTTATTCCTGGTCTTAAAAACTGTTGTTTATTTCTGTTCCTAATGACTGTTGTTTATTCCTATTCCTAATGACAGTTGTTTTTTCCTCTTCCTAATGACAGTTGTTTAGTCTTATTCATAATAACAGTTGTTTATTCTTATTCCTAATAACAGTTGTTTTTTAACTGATAACTGATGTTATAGAGTAATGTTTAAAATCTTTTTCTTTTCACACAATTTTTAATTGTTCGTGGAATAAAGTTTTCTGGCGTTTATTTCATCATTAATCTCGACTTAAAACTCTTCGATCTTTCTATACATTCCATCATCACATTTTAAATATTCTTTGCAAGCATTGATAGCTTTTTCAATATTTACGTATTCCTTAATATTCTTTCCTCTTGTGTAGGGAATGTGCTTTTAACTGCAGGTGAAAGCTATCCAATTGCTATTTGATGTGGTATATGTCAAATATAATCTCAGCACACACATTTTTATCAAATATCTCATCACTATATGTGATGCGATGTGATGTGATTATGATTTTTAGCGTAGCTTTAACAATTTTTCAGTCATATCGCTACGATGTCAGCAGTGTGGCAGTTTATAGTGATGTCTAGCACTGAGGTATCATGCCGCAGACATGTAGCATGATGTTCCACCCAATCACATTATCCTGACACCAGGCCGACCAGTCCTAACACTAACCTCTTAATGCTGAACGCCAAGCGAGGAAGCTGTTAGTATCATTTTTGTAAGTCTTTGGTATGACTCGACCGGGGATCGAACCCACAACCTCCCGCACCCGAGTCGGACTGTCTAACCACTAAGCCACCGGAGCGGTATCTCATCATCACTATATATTCTTCACTTCTCTGTTTCGTTAGGTACTTTCATTAGTTGTCTTTGAAAAACAGTAGTTTTCATTGGATATGTTTTTTTCGTTCCCAACCTAATATGATAAAGCGGCTTCTTAACAGTCTACTCTGCACTACTGCTTTGATATAGTATTTATTTATTGCTGCCCTTCTGAGAGATTTATAATTTTGAATAGAAGGATTTCAAATTAAAGTTTGGATTTTTTTTGTTTTTTTTTCTTCTCATTTTATTTTAGTGTTATTTAGATTCATTTTATGCTATAATTCACTCCTTCCATGGCCTTTCGTTACGTCCTCCTTGAACAAGTTGAGAACTTATAGCGAAACACTAGCACATTTACTTATAATAGCATCTTAAAAACATGATACATTCTCGTTCGATTGACAGTATCCTTAACTTGTATTTTCATTTTGAAATTCTTAAAACATTTTCATACGGAAGATTTTTATCTTATCATCAAATCGTCAGCAGCACCACTCCATTTATGGTTTATTTTAATACAAAAGAAATTGACTACCAAAAGCTGAAAAAAAATGAATTTATCGGTTGAAAGAAGCTTCTCGTTTAATAACTCCTATAGTCCATGGACAGGGTGTCCAAACACTACTTCAAAATTATTAAAACCTAATGAGTCCTGAACTGATTATCTAATAACAATAATAAATGAACACTCCATTCTAATCTTTTCCTGTATCAAAGCAATATGATCGAATCATAGTCTTCAAAGTTTCATGAAATCTTTATAAAGCCCCTTGCCTTTCTGGGTGATAAGCAAATCATTTAAACAGTTCGATCCCTAATTCACTCATAGCAAGCTGGAAAATTACAGAAATAATACGTGACCCTTGATTAGACTGAACAGACCTGGGAAGAGCAAAAGGTCTAAACAAATTATCAAAGCTCCTACAATGGTGTTAGTTTTAATATTCTTTAAAGAAATTACCTCTCGAAATTTTGTGGACGCACACATTATGGTCAGCAATATTGGTTGCCTGACTTGTTTTGTAGACGCACACATCATGGTCAGCAAGTACAGGTTGCCTGACTTGCTTTGTGGAGGCACACATTATGGTCAGCAAGAGTGTTGGCTGCCTGACTTGCTTTGTGGACGCATACATTATGGTCAGCAAATGTGTTGGTTGCCTGACTTACTTTGTGGAGGCACACATTATGGTCAGCAAGTGTGTTGGTTGCCTGATTTGCTTTGTGGAGGCACACATTATGGTCAGCAAATGTGTTGGTTGCCTGACTTGCTTTGTGGAGGCACACATTATGGTCAGCAAGTGTGTTGATTGCCTGACTTGCTTTGTGGAGGCACAATTATGGTCAGCAAATGTGTTGGTTGCCTGACTTTGTGGAGGCACACATTATGGTCAGCAAATGTGTTGGTTGCCTGACTTGCTTTGTGGAGGCACACATTATGGTCAGCAAATGTGTTGGTTGCCTGACTTGCTTTGTGGAGGCACACATTATGGTCAGCAAGTGTGTTGGTTGCCTGACTTGCTTTGTGGAGGCACACATTATGGTCAGCAAATGTGTTGGTTGCCTGACTTGCTTTGTGGAGGCACACATTATGGTCAGCAAGTGTGTTGGTTGCCTGACTTGCTTTGTGGAGGCACACATTATGGTCAGCAAATGTGTTGGTTGCCTGACTTGCTTTGTGGAGGCACACATTATATTCAGCAATCTTGGTTGCCTGACTTGCTTTATTTATGATATAATATAACTCTATTAAATAAAGTTATTCTATGTATTTAATGGAAATTACTCCCTATATAGTTTCATGGAAATGAGTCCAAAGAAGAGTTAGTTATAATACAATTTAGAGGGATTTCTCATGTTATCATTTGTACCCAAGATTTCTGTCATAACATTACTGTTATCTGGTGTTTTATTTTGGCTTTTGTTAATCTTCTAATACTCATCTCATTGTTGTTGTTGCTATTATTATTATTATTATTATTATTATTATTATTATTATTATTATTATTATTATTATTATTATTATCATCATCATCATCATCATCATCATCATCATCATCATCATCATCGCAAGGGGGCTCCGAGTGGCCGAGTGGTCTAAAGCGCTGTCCGTTACAGATCACTGCCATCTCACCCCTGTCTGCGTGGGTTCGAGTCTAGGATTCGGCGAATGTAGATATGTGAGAAAGCTTGCCAGTAGCTTCTCGTGGCTCGGTGGTTCTTTCCTGTGATTTCCCGGTTTCTTCCTCCACCACCATTAATACTGACCGTCATGAATAGCCTATCGTGCGCTGAAAAATGGCGTTAAGAACAACAACAACAACATCATCATCGGAAATCATCCCGGTAATTTTGTCATAATTGAATGGATATATACCGTAAAATCTCTGATATAATACGCACCTAGACTTTCTCCTTTCACTGTAATGTAAAAATCTTGACACATATGTATAATACGCACCCGGATTTCTTGGTGTTGAGAGTGTAGATACTTGATAACGCCAGCCCTTAATCGGTGCATAATTGATCAAAGTCAGCGCTAATAGCCTACAGAACATTCCTGAAAGTAAGGTTGGTGATCTTATGGTGACGGAACAGTACCGGTATTTATCACTAAAATAAGACTTAATTCATATATTTAATATACTACTTATAAAAAAAAATTATATGGTGCAGAAAGTTAAATCAGATGGAGACTGACATGAAGTGCCGTCTTCGACTTGCCGTACAATAAAACTTTAATAAAGTTACATCGTGGAATATAATACGCACCCCTAGTTTAGAAAGAAAATATTTGTCAAAAAGACTGCATATTACAACTATGATTTTACGGCAAGTAGTAAAAGTTACTGTTATCTGGTGGATTCATTGCTATTGGTAATCTTCTACTCATTATTATTATTATTATTATTATTATTATTATTATTATTATTATTATTATTATTATTATTATTATTGCAAATGACCCGCTAATTTTGTCATAATTGCATGGGTATGCAAGTAATAAAAGTTACTGTTATATGCGTTAATGATTATATTTGCTATTGTTATTCTTCTTATAATTGTTAGTGTTGTTGTTATTGTTGTTGTTGACAAAAGTCAAAGACGGTGGCTTTCTCTTCATGTTCCTTGGTGTGTCCATATCCACCAACAAAGTACAAACTACGTATATATGTATCCTTCGTCACCTTTTTATGGCAAAATCACGACGTCCGCAATTTATATATCTATCGCGTACACATAGGTCTCTCTCTCTCTCTCTCTCTCTCTCTCTCTCTCTCTCTCTCTCTCTCTCTCTCTCTCTCTCTCTCTCTCTCTCTCTCTCTCTCTCTCTCTCTCTCTCTCTCTCTCTCTCTCTCTCTCTGTCAGGCTTTGGAAAACCGTTTCCAAATCCAATGAATCAAACACCATCTTTCTGGTAACACGAATCACTTGTACATAAACCATATCAACAAAGCTTAGGGGTCACCATACTAAATAATCACTTTTCCAGAAGAATATAGAGCTTATTTATAAACTTTAAAATGCTGCCAGCATCCGGGTCGCTCCACACGTCATTAGCGGCTTTGTCCTAAAATAATATGGCCTCCGCCGGGGAAATTACATCATTGTTTATTTTTGGCATTAGCCTAAATTAAGTACAAGAGCCATTTACGCTTCAATACATTCGTGATAATTTATATGTAAAGCCTAGCCTGTGCCAGATTAAGTAAATCTAAATAAATTGTACGGAGGAAATAACATGTGTGTGTAGGTTAGATGTGGGTGTGTTTTTGACTTTTTAAGTGGCTTTAACAATTTTAGTCGATGTCTGCAGCGTGGCAGTTTATAGCGATGTCTAGCACTAGACATGTATCATCATGTTCCACCCATCATTTTATCTCGACACCAGGTCGACCATTTCTAACACTAACATCTAAATGTTGAGTGTCAAGCGAGGCAGATGCTAATACCATTTTTATAAAATCTTTGGTATGACTCGGCTGGGGTTCAAACCGACATCCAAGGCTGATGAGCGATGGAAATAACTCGTAAGAGCATAGTTATGCCTTCCAGCACACCAATAGGTTCTCTCCCTTGACCGTCTAAATGCTGCATTATACCAATATTTATGATGCATAAAATAATGTAAAATAATGCTTGTGCTTGCTGGAAAATAAAGTACTACTTTAGTGTTGTATTCCAACATGAGTAGGTGGGTCAAAACAAATTTAAAATTGTCAATATGATTTTTGTATTATTTGTTTTAAAATGATTTATTTATTGCTAGTTGGCAGTATGATCTATTATTGTCAGTATGATTTATCTACTATATTTGTCAACACTTCATTTATTTATAGATTTCCGAATGATTTCTTTATGGTTAGTTGTCAAATGTAAACATAATAAATAATAGAGTCGATCCTCTCTCTTCAAATCTGTTTTTGATTGGGCTTCTTCAAGACGTGGAAGATTATTTTTAACGGAAACTGTTATTACTGTCATTTTACTTTCGCGGGAGTATTTCATTGTTACACAACATTCTTAAAATACAATATATCGCAAAATCAATGTCTTTTTTTGTGTTTGATTTTCAAGCATTTGCACCTGACAGGGTTTATCAAAAGCTGTAATTGGCTAATACCGGTGATCGACCACTAACTGAATATGTGTCTTTAATGGTTTGCCACATATTAATCTTACAAATATCATATTTATTTGCTACTCGGTAATAACATTCAGAATCTAAGGTATTCTGAATTATTCTGAAGAAATATATTGATATCACGTTTAAAATCGTGTATACATCATCCTAATTACATGCTTGTTTGCTTGCCTTTGACGATTAAGTTTTTGGTTATGTTGATAAATCATCACACCATTGCTATCGTCATGTTTGTTTTTTTTTTGGAGTTTTTTTTTTAAATGTTCACAACTGTTTGACTGGTCTGCTTTTTATCAGTATAAGGGATATTACCCTCACTCCACCCCAGAGTCCACTATGTCAATATGAGATAAGTACATGCATGCAAACAGTCTTATATATAGTTAGGCTGTTAGAAAGAAACAAAAATAGTTGATTATACACATTCTTGCATCAATGTATGGTCGGAACTAAACACGTGATGTCAAACAATATTGGCTGACTGTGACCATATCTTTGTGGTGTTTTCAGCAACAGTCTAACTATAAGCTAATTTTTCAAACAATAGTACTTATCTTTCTCATACTCATCAAAACTGATTTTTATTAAAATAACTTCAAGTTATTTCTTCTTCTATTTAGATATTGATTTTTATGTAATGAGACCGCAAACGCAAAGAAACACTTTACAAAACAGCGAAATACAAGTCTAAAACTATAATACCACTTATGAAACCAGCTCTTCTGTTAGATTGTTTCAAGTGCTTATCTTGGTACACTCGTGATCGATAGCCAGGAATTTGTACAGGTTCACTACTAACAAAAATGTATGCCATGTAAGTCAGCCCGGCTTTCGGTAACATCTGTAATAGATACTGGTTGTTTGCGCTTTGAAATAGCAGTTCTTTGATAGCAATCAAACCGCAAATTATCTTCACTTGTATCGAATACATCAATACTATAATCGACCAACATATCCAATCCAGTCACAATTCGATATTACAATCCCCAAAACATCAAGCAATAGTTTATACCTTGACAAAATATGCTCAAAAGAGATTTAAGAACATAAAAGAGTAGTCAAAATGAAGTATCCTAATTGCAGTTTATTTATACAAAATGATTATACCGTTATCAGAATGACTAATCAAACTGAATAACGTCATATCACTACATCACTGATGTATAGGTATCAGGTGTGTGTCGCTTTGATCTCGATACCCCTAGGAGAACTTAGGATTCGCTTCATTACCCATATGAAGTTAATTATATTTGGATGAGTACTACTTTAATAAATGCTTAATTTCGTTCCATCTAAATTTGTATTTAAAAAGGTCAGGCCAACTGAGTAAAATTGTTTCCATCCCTCTTGTTTCAAGTTGCACAGCACAAAACATTAGGAAACGATATACTGTCACTGACAAACTTTGGAAGAATATAAGTCTATTGACACAGAACTTATAACACGTCAATTAACACAGATGCTATAACAAGTCTATTGACACAGACTCTATAATAAGTCTACTGACACAGACTCTATAATAAGTCTATTGACACATACAATATAATAAATCTAGCAAAGATTCTCTTTTCTCTATGTAGCGTCCTTCTTTTGAGGAGTATATTAAAGATGAGAAGGAATCGTATACCCACCTAAAATCTTTCATGTCAGCATTCAGCTATGAAGATACCTGTAAATAAAATTAATGCAAAGTAAATATGTCATCTGAGATTTCGAAATCGCCTTTATTTATACCATAGAATTAATCAGGTGTTATCTTTCTACAAAATTAAATATTTAGCTTGAATTTTGGGGTTGGGGAAGTAATCAACCAGTGTATTGTGTATTACATGTATTCGAACTAAAATTATTTTTGCTGAAAATATAGTTTAATATACACAATAAATGAATATATGTTTAGATATGGCTTTGTGCGATTTAACGGCACTTTTCAGCACATGATACATGGCGGCCAGTATATTTGCTGCAGGAAGAACCCCGAAAAAAAAAACCCCTGCAAGCTTTCTCACATTCATAGACTGGAACTCACGCGGACGGAGGTGAGATATGTGAGCGATTTCTTAGGGTGAGCCCCTTAAACCACTCTGTCGTGCATGACCGAAGTTATAAAATAGAATAAGTAAACGAAAAATGACTTTTATAATACGAATTTCAAATAAAATTTGCTAGGCCATTTATACTTGTCAACCTTTGCAAAATACTTCTTGTTTATATGCCATCAGTAACATTGCAACCGTAAAATTTCTAGATTATATACCGCTTGTCGTTGAAGTAATTACGTATATGTATAGTTTTCATTGAATTATTATCAAGTTGGATTATTATAATGTACAAGCTGTTTCTTTATCTTTTTTGTAAAATTTGCTATATTTTTAAAGGATTGAGAGCGGTTTACGAAAGGAAAACGACATTGTAACTTGTATTCATCCACTTTCCTTTCTGTTTCTTTCTTTCTTGACCTCTAAAAGCAGAATAATCCAATCTGCAGAAAGTAGAGGGGAAGTTATGGATTTGGCGGATGTGGCTCAACGCGGAATGAACTCTTGCCTAAAACGCCCCCGTGGACAGTGTCTTAAGGACTCGTGGTAATATATCAGCTCTCATAATAAACCCACAAAACTATTATGGTATCGAAAATTCAATAACTTTGAATTTCTGAATGCTCATGATCAAACCTTTTAAGTATGGACACATCCTATGTATAAACAATTCGTATGAGCCGCAGCATTTTCTGGATCCTAATGTGTTTGAAACGGTCAATCAATTCCGCACCAGAGACAATTGCTAATTTCAGTAATGAGTTTTCCAAACTCAAGTCTGTAAAAAGACTGAAATTCAACAAAGGAAACAATGCCATTTCGGTTGTTTTTAGTCACAAATATGGATAATTTCTCAAAAAATTCTTTCTAATAAATTCTAAGTTTTATTGTTAATTAATCCTGGCCAGCTTAACCCATTTCTAGTCTGGTTCAAATTCTTCCAAATCATTAGTACCGTGAATCCTTAAACACAATGAACAAAATCTGTAACAAGAGTTAAGTTTTAAATTGTAAAGCTAACAGAAGGAAACTATTTACAATTATACAAATGAAAGAGTTACAATGTCGTCTCCATACCTTTGCAAGTAAATGTATTCTTATTTCAGTAGTATAGGTTACTTTTCTAAAAGAAAATGCTACAAAGGTCACTAAACTAGTATACTGCTTACAGTATAACTGTCATATAATAAGTAACTATTTTTGCCTAGCTAATGAGCTAGCTAATAAACTGTGGACTCTGAAATGAAATCAAGCTAGACAAGTTGTAACAATAAAATGATTGTAGGAGTGAACAAACGAATGAACAATAAATGTATTTACAAACGAATGAGGAAAAAAAAGACCAGGAGAAGAAAATATGACATTAAATTAAATTCCACAAAGGAAACAATGCCAATGAGGTTGTTTTTAGTCATAACTAGGATTATTTCTCAAAATATAATAGTTACTGCATAGATATTCTCAACATCTCGTAATGAATTGTAGTCGTTATAATATATACATTTTGTTAACTGATGAATCTTTTCATGCCAATGTTGACACGTACAATCTTAACAATGTCTGAAAAAGTTAATGCATGAAAAGAATTAAATCACGCATATTTTTCAACTAGATAAACCAACTTAAAGAATTCCGCCGCTTAATTATAACCGTATTTTTCTGACGATCATTTCTCTTAAATAATTATGATTAAGATTGCCATTAATAGTCTCATTCGTGAAATTTTCCAATTCACCAGTCAGTTTTTTAATTAATGTAGGTGCATATAAAGCTGATAAATAAAATAAGAGATGTAACAATAAAAAGACTGTAGGAGTGAACAAACGAATAAACAATGAATGTATTTACACAAGAATGAGACAGAAACCAGGAGAAGAAAATATGACCGTAACATTTTGAAAACAGGTCATTATAATTGTCTTTTGTGGGTTTTGTTTGCTATGTTTTTTATTTGCTGGATCTCAAGATTTGATAACATCACCTTTGTAAAATATTAGAAGCCAACGTTGTTTAAACCTAACCTATTGATTATTTCAAAAAAAGGTTTATATCAGATAGATTTTTTAAC
>JAEAOA010001929.1:772500-1001345 GCA_016746295.1 Potamilus streckersoni
TGAGTGCATACATCTGAACATTGAAATCAATATGATACAAAGAAGTGTATATTCTTTTCTGTCTCAGTCTCGTAAATGACCTAACGGTGATGAATTTTCTTAACCTCAGATTCCATCGAAACAGAAAGATAGTGTCAGCTCTGAGGAAAAGAAAACTCAATCTCCTAAATTTGTTAGAAAACTTAAGGATGAGTGGGAAAGTGAAAACTGACAATTCTGTGATGTACATGATTTTTTTAATAATATAAATAACCTTCATTGCTGTATGGGTATATTTTTGCATATAAAATGATTTGAGCAGTTGATAACAGCAAATGGTGCAAAAGATAAAAATGTAATAAAGTATAAAACAATCCTGTCTGTTTCAAAATATACACATAGTTAAAGAAACATTTTTCCAAAAATGAGATTTTATGTCTTACAAAATACTGTGCATTATTGAGCACAGGAGAAGAAATCTTAATTTGTTTCCACCAATAATGTCCAGAAGAACTGAATCTCCAGATTTTAGTTTTGACTCTGGAGAATTTTATTTTGAGATTTTGGGGTCAAGGGTCAAATGACTCTTCAGTTTGGAAATCTATTGAGAACCCTGTTTAAATATTTGAGCTCTGACTAGGAATTTTTAAAAATTGGGTATTTTAATCCCCAGTTTCAAATTAACTGTAATTTGTAAAAAAAAACTCATTGGGGTATTTTGTGAACATTGTGCAACAGTAAGCACAAAAACATATCAAGCTGTTAATTAATGCTAATGATAAGACTGATTAAAACAACAAAAACAAATTCAGGGTGAATTTAATTACTGGTCTCTGAAGACAATTGTTCTCACAGTGATCAATTACTATGTGCATGGAACATCCATGTTCTCAATTTCAAAGTTATATCAAATGAATGTACTGACAAAACTGGACTGTGCTTATGACTAAAACAATACACTGAAAATTTGGATTCATTGCTTAATGTTAATTGATTTTTGAAATTTAGAAAACATTATAAAATGATGTCTCTATGCACTTTCAGTCATGCTGCATAAGAAATACAAAACAAGCAGTAAGCAAATCCTAATATCCATTAGAAATGTACTTTGCATGGTTTAAAGTATTTTTTCTCAACTAATCTCTTAACTGTTTCCTGTGCATCAGTCTGGAGATTTAACATGCTGATTTGCACAGGATTTATGCATTCAGTCATTTGACATCCCTTTTTGAGTTTACTTCTTGTGCAATAATAATTTTCTTTATAGTGGGAAATTTGTTGTGGACACTGGATGGGTATTGGGTATACTTTATTTCAGCATGCAAGGGATGATATGATTGGTTGCCATGGCAACCAAATCCATCCTAGAATGTGTAAAAATCATGACAAAATCACATGTTTTTAGTATTCATTTATATTAAGATTTCTATTTTCTTGCCCAATCAGTCATGCTTTGAATTATATTAATTTATGATTGAAAAAGTTAGATTTTCAAATGATTTGGCTTGGGTTGTCCAAATTCCACCAAATGTAGCCACAAAAAGTATTTTGTTTTCAGTGAAATGTTAAGATTGAAAACCTAAAACCAATAAAAATTTTGGCTGAATATTCTGTGCTTATAGTTTTCTAGGATTTACTCATATGGTCTTAAACATTTCAAATAGACAAAAATTATTTTTGTTTAACATTTAATTTGTTGAATCTATATGAAATAAATCGGTTACTATGGTAATAAAACGAAAATGCAGTGATATTATGATGAGATGATTTTATACCAAAGCTCCCTAATATCAATGCCTGTGAAAAAGAATTTTAAAAAAAAAAACTTGAAAAAAAAACTGATGAATGACAAAAAATTCATAAAAAGTATGCAAGTAAAGTAATATGATAAATTTTATGCATATTTATTGACATATACTCATAAATATTTTGTACTCAAGTAATGCAATATTTTTTTATCCTGTCACAAGGAATATACCACAATGACTACTGATGATGAACCAAGCTCTTGTATCCTAAGATAAAAATTTTCTCAATACATTTTGGCAATGAAAACTATGAAGTAGGTAATAATAATAATATTCTAAATGGTGAATCTGTATTTTATTTGGAATCAAATGCTTTTTCTGTTTGTGCTTTGGTGATCATAGTAAAAGAAAATAAAGATATACTCTTTTTGACTTTTGGTTAAAAAAAGCCCCCACCCCAAGAAACAGTTGTCAAAAGAAAGAAAACTTGACTTGCATCAGTTGCACAAAATATATTTGCATTTCAATAGATGATATCAGTTCCAATATACCCAATGTGTGGGTGTGTGTGTGACATGAACAATGGAAATAGGCTCCATCAAGCAGTCTTATTTAAAATTGCAAACATAGGTCTTAAAATTGTGTGAAAATCAATTTTCGATTGGGGGTATTCAACAGAGTCATTTATTACAAAGGGATCATTTTTTAAACATAACAAAAAGGGCATACTGGCACTAGTATTTTTCAGTTAAAAGGTAATAATGGTATTAGCAATTTTTTCACCAGAGGAACAACTTTGTCACAATGTTTATGATATCCTTTTAGAATAATGAACAAACTTCCACTCTTTTAAGTATTTCATATTGAATAAAATGGTAATGTATGAAGATAAATAGAATGTTTTGAGTATGTTTTATTAGTCATCTGGTCAGTGTTTAGAACATGCTACAAAGGTCAGAGGGGAGGGCAATAGAGACAAATATTTCTTGTGTCAATACTTAGTGCTAAAGTTTAACATAATGATTATGAACAATATGAACTGCTCAGCTGTATACAAACTTAATTTTAGAAAGTGTCTTCACAAACCATAAAATAGTTCCTATGATCAATCTTTGAATCCTGCTAACCTAACTAATGAAAGGAACAAAAGTGGTACATTCTTCCTTGATTTCACAGTATCATTTTGTGGAGTAAGAAGAAAATTAACACATGTAGTTATGATCAATCTGGCATACAAGATTTTATTTTTAGGGAATTGTTTACCATTTTATTATGAGAACATAATAAAATGGATGAATGCTACCAGTACTGACACATGGATAAACATCAGTAAATAATTTTCAATCAGATGAACATTAATTAAGATGAAGATCTTAACTGGAGACCATTAGTGGTAGGGGGAATATATGTCTCTGAAATCTCAACAGCCAAAAAGGTGTGGAACATATTTTACTAACATAATAGCCATATGAAATGTGT
Organism: Potamilus streckersoni; assembly: GCA_016746295.1. Classification (NCBI taxonomy): domain Eukaryota; kingdom Metazoa; phylum Mollusca; class Bivalvia; order Unionida; family Unionidae; genus Potamilus; species Potamilus streckersoni. The sequence continues at coordinate 775,707 of JAEAOA010001929.1, forward strand.
TGTGTTTGTAATTGTGCCACTAATTTTGCTAACTTGTCCCATCATTGAAAAGGATGACAAAAATAGGCATAATTGGATGCCATATAACAAGTACTTAATTAAATGTGCAATATTTTCCAAAAAATTACATTTTACACAAAGCAGGCATACGTAGGTAAAAATTGTATATTTTATTATATTGTATGCACTGTATTTTGTAAATCTAAAACCACACATCTGCCATTAAAAATCATGAAACTGAAACTTCAGTGTTGTGTCATAAATACCTCACTATATTTTTATTTCCATGTACTATGATCATTGACCTTGTGGAATAAGTTATTTAGAGACTAAAATTAAATTAATTTATGCCTTTTCTGAATCCATTATTATTGGAGAAATAAAAACGTATGTTATCTTAGTTGTATAATTATGTGAATTTCCTATTACACAATTTTCAAAATCTTAACCCACCATTCTACACTTGAGTTCACCAAAGCAACTATAAATAGAAATGTGTTCATCAGAGCAATAATTGTATTAGTAACTGTATTAGTGCTGATTAAAAAAAGTTCTTTTAAGACCAGGTAGGTTTAGCGGTTGGTGGCCATTGAGCAAGAAATTAGTATTGATGTGCAATATTTAGTATATTTAAAGATTATACTGGTTTTCAATATATGAAGTACATGATTCATTTATGTCAATTGTCATGATTGAGGGACTTGTTATTGTTTATCAACTTTCTTGTGAAAAAAATTAAAAATATATTAACTATACTGATTTGAAAATGATATATAAGATTAAATAAAGATTTAAAAGTAAAGAAACAAGTTTCTTTACAAGTAATTCCTAAATTTTAATGCGATAAACAAGCACTCTTGAGTATTAGAGTTGATGTGACTAATGGTTTTTCCTTGTTTCTAAAAATGGATAAGTATTTGAGGACTTCATCTGAATATTTTTTGTACTGATTAGCATTGAAATTCACAAATAAAACCTATTTAAATTTAGAAAATCCACATTTTTGAGAAACTGGTGATTTTTGGTTACATCTTTTTGATGACATGATGAAAATGAGCTTCAGAAGTGAACTCGTAGCAGTAAGTTATTTATAACATATAGCCTTGTTTCAAAGTTTGGAGTTTGATCTAGTAATCCTCTTGTTTTGGTGAAAACTTGATAAAAATAAGAAATCCCGCAAAGCCAGATATTAAAAGCAAGTGTGAATTGTTTACAAATACAGAAAAATCATGTGCTTCTCTCCACTCAGAACTCCTGAGCTTGCTTGCAAGTGAATAATGTACAATGGAAAAAACTTTAATCTTGTACATGCAAAAATATTGATACACAGTGCCAGTTAAAAGGTTAAATTAAAAAAAAAATGAAAAAGATACAAAACTACAAAAAATAAATTAGAGATACAAACTTAAAATATACACATGTAGTCAATACAGTTAAAAGATAAAACAAGGTAAAGACATAAAAATTCATTAAACATTAAATAAAATAAACATCAGGTAAAAAGTAAATATTCTTTAAATATACACAATTTGCTATAAACTGTATCAATTAATTTGCTATATAACTGTAATGATCAATTTGTTATATAAACTTTACTGATTTTCTCTGATGATACATCATGAAGCTTCTTAATTGAGTTCACATTAAACTATTCATGACAGGGTTGAAAGTGAAACTTGATTGTAATCTACAAAAACTGAGTCATTGTAAAGGAAATCCCATATATCTTGGGATACCAAATATTTTAGCATACCTTTGATATCATCCAAACATTGTATGGCAAATAATGTACTAGAATTTAATTTAAAAAATATTTTTTTAAAAATGTGAATGTTGTTTGTTTATACTTTTCTTCCTCTCTAAAAATGTCTGAAGAACAAATGTTCAGGTAAGAATGAATCATTGTGTATATGAGAATGAGTTCAACTTTTAATTTTTATCAGTTTACAATATAAACAAGAATATAAGAAAAAGGAGTCCACATAAAAACATAATACAAAGACAATGTATGACACAGAAGATATTGCAGAAAAAAGACTATTACTGGAATCAACAAATAAAACACAATCAATGCAGCTCTCTAAACCATACCATTGTGACTAAACATCTGTTTACCTTGAACACATTTCTAGTTATAACAGATCATTTCTACTACAAGAGGTGAATGTTTGATTGCATGGTAATAATTGGTATAGAGCATGTAATATCATTAGGTAAACTTTACTTGGTTCTTTCCATGACTCATAACATAAATGTACTTCTGTGTTTATTATCTACCACTTCTATTATGCTTTCAGAGTACTTTAATTTATACAATGAGAATAAATTTGAAATAAAATTTTGAATTTACCATATTTCAACTTGATTAATCTAAATGTCCTAAGTGAAAACATTTACATTGATCCTGCCTTGATATTTGATATAACAATATTAACTAAACATCAAACAACATATTAACAGTACATGATAAAATAGGTAAGTAATAAATGCAGTGTCACAGCATGACAAGTACGAATCATACTGTGTGTGTGCATGTGTGTGTACAGTTTTATGATGTAGTGTAAGAAGATTTGGCTGGGCTGTCCAAGCCAATGTACACAGGATTCTTGGCAGAAGCAATGACACGAGTACCAAGGTAGGAGATAAACCCTTCCACTGTGAATCCAAGTCCTGAAGCACTGAGAATGTTGCTGTATGCCTCAGCCTCCTTTGCATACTGGACAATGATAGCTTCTGCCTCTCTCTTAGCCCTGTCCACAGAAGATTTCATGCATTAGATACCTCAAAAATACTGAAACTTGTTTTAAAGGACACTTCTATACTAGGTATCTGAACAAAAATGGGTCAATTTCTAAAATTCCTTTGAGATTTGTATTTACTTTCTTTTGTCCATTATATACAGTATAACCATGTCACACCAATTCTGGGCCGCTGTATTGTAAGACTCTGCTCTTTTATCACAAAATTGCATAAAATAACATTAATGCGCATCAGTCCATTTTACCATACAAAGTGAAAAAAAGAAAGAAAAGAACTTAACAGTATTGCAAATTAAATCCCCCCAAAAATTCCTAGAATTAAAGACACCAATTCTTCCCAGTAAAATGTTTCTTTGAAAACAGTTACCCAATCATAATACTTTATGAGCACTAGCTCTACCTTGCAAATTCAGTCCTCCCAGATACTGATCTAGCTTAAGGGAGCTAAATCTTGTCTGCTGATCTATTTGGCGGTCGGGCAGGGTGATCTCCCCTTACATGCAAGACTTTGCATCAGAGCGCAAGAATATCCTAGTCATTACGTCAGTTCATACCAAGAAACATGCTCTTGTCACGAGAGACCTCACAAAAGCCAGAAGCTACATGGAAGATGTATAACTACAAGTTGGAGGAGTTTATCACTAATACATTTCCAACTTTTATTTCTTTCTATGACAACAAAGTTCTGCTTTTACAACTTGCCACACTCTGTTGTAGTCACACATTTAGGTTTTTACACATGGATTGTAAGTGACTTCACATACAGTTCATGCTATACTTAATTTATAAAAGTGCAATTTTTGGCAGATTGTATACAAATGTCTGGAATAGAAAAGGCATCAGCATGACGACCAAACTGAAGGTCTACAGGGCTGTTGTACTCCCCACATTATGCATGAGAAACATGGACGGTGTATTAACGCCATGCCAGGAAGTTGAACCACTTTCACTCCACAAGCCTCAGGAAAATAATCAACATCAAATGGCAGGACAAAGTCCCAGGCACAGAGGTACTCGCCCAAGCAGGTCTCCCCAGCATGCACACCATCCTGATGCAGTCCCAGCTACACTGGGTGGGACATGTTGTACACATGCCAGACCACCAGCAGCCTAAGAGACTCTTCTATGGCGAGCTCCAGCAAGGACATCAATCCCATGAAGGTCAGAAGAAATGCTTCAAAGACAATTTGAAAGCTGCATTGAAAGCATTCAATATAAACCCTGACTCATAGGAGCAAACAGCTAGAGATCGTGTCACTTTGTGTTCCTATCTGCATAAAGGCTCCAAGCTGTGCGAATCAAGCAGGATAGCAGCTGCAGAGATGAAGAGGCAAGACAGAAAAGCACGTGCCAGCAACCCTCCTGGGTATATCCCACTCATTACGTGTCCCTTTTGCAACTGAACTTTCCGTGCAAAGATTGGCCTTATCAGCCACCTGCGCACACACAGAATAGAATCAGTCCCTCCAACTCCCTGATAACTAGAGTGGTCTTCGTCGACTCAACGGATGAACATTTTATACCTGTGAGTCTCTAGTGCTCATATAACTCCTATTTATATGTAATTCCATTACAAATGAGTATATATTGGTGAGTTTCTATCCGAAACTTTCATAGTGTCTGGGTACATACTTTAATATATGTACTTGTATAGGCAGTCTCTGGGCATTGTTTCCTACAAGTATTGCCTCATAATGGATTTTGTTGACCTACTGTGCATGTCTCAATAATGGTACACCAGTTAACTTTTACACCAAGTTTATTGTTTGTAATGTAGACACTGATACATTTATGTGTTTCTTCCATTCTGGTCAGACAAATACAGGTGAGCATCCTATACATGGTTTATTCAGTCACCCCATGCACATGCATTTTTCTATGGGCAACCCTTGAGCCTTGTTTATCTGCATAAAGTTTAAATCATGTTTATTGAGCACTTAGTTACTCGAATGTGTACCCTTTGCAACTTCATAAGTCAGGTTTGGGCTAAATTATTTATATGTGTGCATGTCTTTATGCTCAGAATCGAATTCCTTATCTATGTATATAAAGGTGAGTTCTTTTACCATGGTACTTTTAGAGTTGGAACACCATGCTTCAGTGATTTTACCTGTACAAACCATCCCTGACCATCACTTCAGGTAAGCATTGTCACTGAACTTGTCTACTATCACTTTTTCCAGGTAATTATTTGGTATAACTATTTGACCAACAGTATTCAAACATCACATGTTTATAAACAGGTTTATAAACAGGTGGTATTATCATTATAGTTCAACTATATGCTTCCTTGCCGTATCAGACTTATGAATTTCTGGTTCACCCTTTTAATGACTTAACTCTGTACAGGGCTTCATCCACTTTGCTCTATTTTGTCTTACAAATTAGAACTATGGGCAAAGTGCAAATAACCTAAAGCTCAGTGAATATGTCACCAGTCTGCATGCTGATTTGTTTCCTCAGTTTGAATCATTATGTGGACAAGAAAGACAATTCAACTTACCCTTTAGCCATGAAGTGCTGGACATTTTTTGGGACTTCCCCAACTTTGCCTCCTCAGGGTCCAATTTGATTCCTCTTTCAGAATGGAACAGAGCTGACAAACAGCCAAGTTCCCTCTCATTCAGCAGACATACAGACAGGTTACATGGATCAAATATATTATAACCTGTCCCAACTGATGAGCCTAATGATATTCACCTCACACTGATGGTCTATTTTTGTTGTGACAGGCCAAGATCATATACTAGGGATCATGAATGGCCAAACTTCAATATTATGGCCTCAATCAATAACAGCCCAGGCTTTCAGTACATTTAACCTGAATTCTGCCAACATATGCAGGGACCAGTCTAACTCTTACCACCTCATGATATTCATATGGCATGATACCAGAGTAGATCCTCACACCTCAATAGAGGTCACTTCACAATTTCTCTACACTCTGCCATAAGAAGAGCCTCTATACTCAGTGACTATCTTGAAGTCAAATTACCTAATTCAGGGTATTCCTACATGTTTAGCAAGTGACAGAACTCATCACTCTTCACCAGGTATGTTATAATGGACCTTAGCCTTACTCCACTAAACCAAAATCATGTTGTTTGTTCTACCAGTAGTATCATATATTCTACCTTACATGGGGGCATGGGAAGATTCTGCCTTTCAAGCCACCATTGAAGACATTTTTCTGCTACCAGAGCTCTGTCCTCCTCCAACTCTATCAACAACATGCACCAGCAGTCCACCATCTGTTGATCATACATCAAACAGAAGGTTCTGACTTTAGTTACATTTGCAGTCTAAAGGACAGCAGAAAATTTTAGCTTCCTTTAGCTAAAAATCTGGGAGGATTGGATTTATGAGGTAGTAGTAGTTTCCCTAATGTATTATGATTGGGTAATGTATTTCAAAAAGAAACAAGTTCTAAGACTAAAAGTTCTAAATAAACTTTAGTGTAAATTCAAACTGAGTCCAATGCTGAAAGTATTGATGTGCCTGTAATGGCTCATAAAGTGTTCATGCACCAACAGTCTTTTGTTGAAACAGCAATACAATTCCAGGTCTGAACTCACTATAAACCGCAGCGAATGTCTGTCCAAGCATACTATTTTGTATGAACATTGTATTTCTGAGAAAATGTACTTGAATTCAAATTTGAAGAAAAAAAATTCCATTCCAATAAACAGCAGGACACAAAAAAAATACAAATTGATTCTGTAAGATCTTAATGCACGAATAACAGACTTTCAGAAAAACATCAGGTACATGACAAACTAAGATGCCAAACAAAACCTGGATGAGGATCAAAAGTTCATTATTCTAGAAAGTCTTAGTTATAATTAGAAAGTCTATTACTAAAATTATAATTTATAACCTGGATTGTGACAGGTATGCAAGTGAAATCCCAATAACCTAAATCCATACCCAAAGTAACATGTATACTTCTATTAATAATAATCCTAATATTAAATCCATACACATAGGGTATATTTTAGCTATGTATTAGTTGTACACAGAATATAAAAAATTTAATAACTCAGGTCAAGTAAAAAATAAACTTTATTTTGGAGACGGTTAAGTCTAACAGGCAATCTTAGCATTAAATACAAAGAATTATCCAATTTAAATCTGTGACACCTTATGGTCATGCAAAATTGGTTTCCCATTATAGCCTTGCTGTTTTAAATCTATCCACTTACTAACATCTTACAAACCTGTTTTCCAGGATGCGAGCATCAGAATATGCCTTGTCTATAATGATCTGAGCTTGAGTCTCAGCTTCTCTTTTTGCTGTCTCTGCTTCTGTCAGCAGCCGGGGATGTTCACTCAAAGCCACCTGCAGGATACAGCACAAATGCCTGACAAGCTTCAGCAGAAGTCAAAACTTTGTTTCAAGTATAGTGTCCCTATTTTATAATACTGACCATGGGAATGACCCATGGTATCAGTCCACCTTTAAACAAGATATGCTGAAGCATGACTTTGTTATAATATGGCAAAATGAAGTCTGAAACCAAGAATTTAAACAAATTTAATAGGATTATTAAATCAAAATTAAACTAACTGAATGAAATATATGAATACATTCTGAGGGGTTTTATAGTGAGCATGTACATGATTACTTGATAGGCTGCCATTCAAACTGGCAATAGGAAACAAAAGTGAGTATTGTCAGGCATACATGTATTACCTGAATATCTTCCCTTGCTCTCTCTTTGCTGCGAATAGCACTTTCATACTCTGATGGACGGGCAATGTTGTTAACCTAACATCATAAAGAGGCACAGTTCAGTACAGCATTCTTCAGAAAATTCAGTCGCAACAATTATTCCACACGATCATAAAACATTGTCGGCATTCAGGAAAAATTCAACATCACTTATTTCTTTATTATGTTACAAAAAGCTTAAATATGAGTAATTATGGGATGTAAGAAAGGACCCAAACATAATTTTGGGAACTAAAGAAGTATCATAATGTGAGTAATCTTGCACTAATTACTATAGCATTTAAGAGTTCTTACATTAATAAAAAGCTTTCATGTTCCTGACATCACTATATTTAAATTAAATTATAATCAATTAATTCTCATGGCTCCTCATGTTTCAGCTAAGACATAATGATGTAAACTGTGAATACCAAAAAACCTGAGACTTGTGTACCTGGAGGTCAGTTATTTCACACTGGAGAGACTCGTACTTATCAATGATTCTCTGCCGTACCCGCTCCTGAAAGGCACCCCTCTCTGACTGGAATTGGGATGTATTAAATTCACTGCACACCTCATGGAGAGCTGACTCACCTTGATAAAACAAAATAATTTTGGTGTTGTAAGAGAATTAGACCAATGTTTTGTGTTTCATGGTGTAGTAACACAAGTATTTGGTGCATGAAATAAAGTGTCTTGCCCTAGGACACATCACAATGGTGGAACAGGTTTAGTTTGATCCCAAGATTCAAACAGACATCCTTTCAGTCACAAGTCTGGCATGATAACAACTAAGCCACCATGCTACCTGCCTCTTACAATACACAAAAAGGTTCCATCAGTCCTATACTAAATCCCTGGGAGTGCATAAGAGCAAATATAAATCTACTGTCTACAGAACTTAAACTTTGTCCTTGATCTGGATCTTAATTAGTTCCTTTTTAAAGAAAAAGGAATACTTCCTTGGTGTCATAGCTATTAAAGTACAAGTGTTCAGATCAAAGAAAAAGGAATACTTCCTTGGTATTATAGCTATTAAGGTACAAGTGTTCAGATCAAAGAAAAAGGAATACTTCTTTGGTGTTATAGCTATTAAAGTACAAGTGTTTAGATCAAAGAAAAAGGAATACTTCCTTGGTGTTATAGCTATTAAAGTACAAGTGTTCAGATCAAAGAAAAAGGAATACTTCATTGGTGTTATAGCTATTAAGGTACAAGTGTTCAGATCAAAGAAAAAGGAATACTTCCTTGGTGTCATAGCTATTAAGGTATAAGTGTTCAGATCAAAGAAAAAGGAATACTTCCTTGGTATTATAGCTATTAAGGTACAAGTGTTCAGATCAAAGAAAAAGGAATACTTCTTTGGTGTTATAGCTATTAAAGTACAAGTGTTTAGATCAAAGAAAAAGGAATACTTCCTTGGTGTTATAGCTATTAAAGTACAAGTGTTCAGATCAAAGAAAAAGGAATACTTCATTGGTGTTATAGCTATTAAGGTACAAGTGTTCAGATCAAAGAAAAAGGAATACTTCCTTGGTGTCATAGCTATTAAGGTATAAGTGTTCAGATCAAAGAAAAAGGAATACTTCCTTGGTGTTATAGCTATTAAGGTATAAGTGTTCAGATCAAAGTAAAAGGAATATTTCCTTGGTGTTATAGCTATTAAGGTATAAGTGTCAGATCAAAGAAAAAGGAATACTTCCTTGGTGTTATAGCTATTAAAGTACAAGTGTTCAGATCAAAGAAAAAGGAATACTTTCTTGGTGTTATAGCTATTAAGGTATAAGTGTTCAGATCAAAGAAAAAGGAATACTTCCTTGGTGTCATAGCTATTAAGGTATAAGTGTTCAGATCAAAGAAAAAGGAATACTTCCTTGGTGTCATAGCTATTAAGATATAAGTGTTCAGATCAAAGAAAAAGGAATACTTCCTTGGTATTATAGCTATTAAGGTATAAGTGTTCAGGTCAAAGATGTTTTGTGCAACATCATGAAATTCCATATTGTTTGGACTCTAAATTACTTATTTTTAACATATACATTTAGATCAAATAAAATGGTCTTTGCTTTCAAATTAAATAACAGCTGGCAAAAATAACTGAATCCAACACATGTGAAAAGTCTCATCCAAATTTAACATCTGAGTGAGATTCAGCTGAGGGTGGGATTTCCTAATCACAAATGACTAGTTATTTGTCTTATACTCTAAAGTTATAGTCTAAAAGTAGAATGGAAACTCTGGTGGAAAACTTAAAATACTGAGCTATGACCATGACATTGAATACAGGACCCCAATACTTTCTAATGTTAATTGTGCAAGTTTGATTTGTAAAGGGATCTAAAGGTACAGAGAACAAAGTAAAGTGTAATGGAAACCTTGACATATTAAGCAATGACCTTGACCTCAAAGATAGGAACTCCAATATGTTCATGACACATTCTAATGATGTATAAATATACCAAGTTGTATCCCTTAATCTCACATGGCTTGTGTTATGCATATTTAATTTAATTATTTGTTTGTTAGATTTTTTTTAAAAATTTTATTTCATTACATGCTATTGTAACACTAACATTCATTCCTGACTGTATTTGCTGTTTAACACTGTTGAAAAGCAAGTAAAATCACATGCCCTAGTTTTCAAAACATCCTTCCTTTATCTATGAATATGAAGTGCTGGTAATCATCAAACACATGTATCTAATATATCTTTTTTGAAAGGGGGAGAAGGTATATATTAAGTGAAGGTACAATCACTCTAATCACATGACACTGGCAGTATGATGGGCTCACCACTGTAGGTCAGAACTTTCTTGTAGCCATCATAGTCCTTGTAACTGAGGATAATGTCTCTCAAATTGTTTGGCCGAGCCTTAAACTGGTATGTGACATGCAGTTGAATCACCACTCCATCCTTGTTCAGACACTGCAAATAGACAGCAATCAACAACTAATTAATGCAGATTAGCCCATGTAATCCTGCCATGATTAATGCAGATTAGTCCATGTAATCCTGCCATGATTAATGCAGATTAGTCCATGTAATCCTGCCATGATTAATGCAGATTAGTCCATGTAATCCTGCCATGATTAATGCAGATTAGTCCATGTAATCCTGCCATGATTAATGCAGATTAGTCCATGTAATCCTGCCATGATTAATGCAGATTAGTCCATGTAATCCTGCCATGATTAATGCAGATTAGCCCATGTAATCATGCCATGATTAATGTAGATTAGTCCATGTAATCCTGCCATGATTAATGCAGATTAGTCCATGTAATCCTGCCATGATTAATGCAGATTAGTCCATGTAATCCTGCCATGATTAATGCAGATTAGTCCATGTAATCCTGCCATGATAGGGAATAAACATTTAGGTCAGATTGGACAGTGATCCAAAACATTTGATCAACAAAAGCTATTAGGTGAACTGAGCATGGATTCTAAATGATGAAGGTCAGAATAGACAGGTTCCTATTTGGTTAATGAAAGAATCTTAAATAAAACTACAGTACTACCCACTTATATCAACATCACTCAACAAGCCACCTATCTCACCTATCTCAACAATAAAGCAAAGTCCCAGTCACTATTACTACCAAAATTGTCATGGTTATGTTGACATAGAGATAAATAAAATGTTTAGTTTTACAGAATCCCTTGGTCCCAACTTGAACAAATCCTTTGTTGTCTTATCATTTATGTCAACAAGCTGCCAGTTCAGTTCCTACCCATTCTTTGTTCAACAATTAGTTGATCTTGCCGCCAGGCTTTAATTTTACCACCTTATTATTTATGTCCGAAATGTACTTTATTCAACAAGTAGTTGATCTTGCCAGCAGGCTTTAATGTCCTGGTCAGATTAAAAAAGAAACCCCAAGAAACAGGCTTTTGTTTGGTCTTATAAAGTTGGCCTCTTGCAGTGACTTAAATAAAAGCAATTACATCTAATCTGATTCTTGCATTTTTTAAAGTGATCAGTGATTAAAACAGTTTTATTGTGCTGTGAAAGTTTCCTTTTTTAACTTTAATTTTATTTATGATCACTACCAATGGCAGTGTAAATGCCGATTAAATTTACAGTCTCTAGAAACTAAATATCTGGCTGTTAAGTGAAAATTGAGAGGGGCATCTTGCAAAGATGTCAGTAAAAAATTTTAAATGTATTGAGCTGACATTGTTACAATATCGTATTATAAGAATCATTTTCTTTTAATACCTCATTAGCACGTGTCAATGTACACATTATTATGCCTTCATTAATCATACCAGCCACATATCTCTTGTTCACTTTTATGTACTTCTGTAACTAAATACAAGTACTGTTTAAGTTTAAATCAACTTGTTGACAGGTTTTCATTTCCCCATGAATAGCCCCATCCCCTTGGTAGCCTCAATAAGATGGGTTCAGACTGGCCAAAATCTACGACAATTTCAGTACAAGAACATGTACATGAAGAAAGTATATAACTTTGATAATGCTGACATTGAATATCATAATGATTTTCAAATCAGGATGTGGCGGTTGCAATATTTTATTGTGGATTTTATTACACAAAGGTAACCAAAATATAATTTGTCAATATACAAGTGTCATTCACACTGGTTTTGTCTTCATGTACAGAGGCATAGTGGTCTAAAGCACTCAAGGTTATGAATCACTGCCATCTCACCTCTGTCTGTGCAAGTTTAACCACAGGAGACTACAGTTTTATCAATAAAGCACTATTAAATTTCTGACATGTAACCATCTTAACAGAATTGTCTGCAGTTTTATCAATAAAGCACAACAAAATTTCTGACAACATGAAATCACCTTGACGGAATTATAATTCTGTTAAGGTGATTACATGTCAGAATTTTCATCGTGCTTTATTGATAAAAATTTCTGACAAAATGAAATCAACTAAACAGAATTATAATCCCATTAAGGTGATTACATGTTGTCAGAAATTTTGTCATGCTTTATTGATATAACTGCAGACTCCTGTGGTTTAACTTGTATCTTTTTTTCTGACCCACCCCAAACACTTATCTTGATGTCCACTTACAATTTTTCTTCAGACCCTAGCATGTCAATATAAGCAGGTAGCACTGCATAACAAACAAAATAATATTATGCCACAATTAGTAGCAACAGTGAGGTTCACATTTCTTAACCTACATTGTTTTTTTAGAAAGACTTTTGCACTTTCAGGATATGCTTCCTACTACCTAATTACTGACTTATTACATTACCAGTTATTGACTTATTACATTATCATAGTTACTGACTCATTACTTTACCTTAATTACTGACTTATTACATTACCACTTGTTACATTATCACTTGTTCTTATTCAGCATTTGGGGTTTTATACTTGACCTTGATGATGTCATAGTGCTACTGCAGTTGGTTAACAAAAGATATGAGAAATGGGAAGGGCAATGTTTAATTACAGGCAATAATTAAAAAAGGAGATTTTTTCACACACTCTTTATAATAAGAATGTAATAGTAACTGAGGAAATTTTAGGATTTGCTACAAAATCTTATACCTATGGGGAGATTATTCTGCTTAAAGTAGTATCTGGGAGGGCTGAATCTGTGAGGTAATAGTAATTCTCCTAAGGTATTAATGACTGGGTAATATATTTGAAGAAAACAATGTGAAAAGGACACACACACACACACACACACACACACACACACACACACACACACACACACACACACACACACACACACACACACACACACACACACACACACACACACACACACACACACACACACACACACACACACACACACACACACACACACACACACACACACACACACACACACACACACACACACACACACACACACACACACACACACACACACACACACACACACACACACACACACACACACACACACACACACACACACACACACACACACACACACACACACACACACACACACACACACACACACACACACACACACACACACACACACACACACACACACACACACACACACACACACACACACACACACACACACACACACACACACACACACACACACACACACACACACACACACACACACACACACACACACACACACACACACACACACACACACACACACACACACACACACACACACACACACACACACACACACACACACACACACACACACACACACACACACACACACACACACACACACACACACACACACACACACACACACACACACACACACACACACACACACACACACACACACACACACACACACACACACACACACACACACACACACACACACACTCTACTATATATATATATATATATATATATATATATATATATATATATATATATATATATATATATATATATATATATATATATATATATATATTAAAAAACTGGAAGTCAACAGGACTTTTTAACCAGGTGCTCTTTTATAGGCACAAAATGTATTCCTTTTCAATTTCAAAAGATATGAATTATAGAGATAAGTTTAATAATAATAATAATAATAATAATAATAATAATAATAATAATAATAATAACAACAATAACAATTTAAGGGGCCCCGAGTGGCCGAGTGGTCTAAAGCGATGTCCGTTACGGATCACTGCCATCTCACCTCTGTCTTCGTGTGTTCGAGTCTAGGATTCGGCTAATGTAGATATGTGAGAAAGCGTGCCAGTAGCTTCTCGTGGGTCGGTGGTTCTTTCCAGTGATTTCCCGGTTTCTTCCTCCACCATTGATACTGGCCGCCATGAATAGCCTATCGTGTGCTGAAAAATGGCGTTAAGCCCAACAACAAACAACAAACAAACAATAACAATAATCAACTTGAAGGACTTTGTGATGTGGGTTATGCTACTCACTTCCAAATTTGAAAATTCCAGTGACTTGAAGACACTTGGGAAAATGATGAACTCGAATCCTGGTGGGCCATTGTGTAGCCCCTCTCTCTTTGTATCTGTTCCAAGGGCTTTGTTTACTGTATCATATGCAATACCCACTGTAAAATGCAAAACCAAGGTGTAACCTTAAATTTCTGAACATATGATTTGATGCTATATGTATCTCACTGGCAAATACAAGAACCATGTTCTCTACCTAGCAAGAACAGTTTTAACTGTCACATGTATAATGTGCTTTCTTTGGCTAGTGACAATTATAATAACATTTAGAATTAACAACAAACTACTCAAGTGTACATGTATGCCTCTTGATGCCTCACTTGATAAATTATTTTAAAAAATGAATTCTGAAATGTTATATCAGAAGTTATAAGCTATAAAGGATCCAAGCTGCTCCATGCTTGCTTTTGAGTCTCTAAATAAAAATCAGCTGACCACAAGTTTTTGTACTGTTTAATTGTTAGTGTATTTTTCAAAATATTTTCCAAGAAATATTTAAGGCAAACAATATATACATATTATTTCATAACAAAATTCAGAAACATACTTATATCATTGCTAAATAATAACCAGCTATGAAACATGAAATTTAGTGTTAAGTGCAATTCAGAAACTTCTTCCTCTGGTTGAACTAGCTTGAGGAATTATTGGAGATTGGTCTTAAAAATCTAGGCAGTGGAAAATTGAAGTTTGAACTTCTCTGCAGACTGAGGCACTGCTTTGTCATTGCCACTTCTAACTGTTTTGTCATGGCCACTTCTAATGCTGATACAGAGAGATCATTCTCCATTCATCACTCATCACAAATACATGTGATTCAAGGGGAATCTTGTCACAAAACTACTGACAGCCTGTTAGGTATAAAACTTAGTCACAATAAATATCATTTGGGTCATTCTTTTGAAGGAAACTAAAATTACACTGACTAGTATTCGTTCATTATTATTCTAATATTTTCCATCATAATCTGAGTCACATTCAAAAGTGACTGCTTTATTATAAAATGAAGGGAATACATATTTAACTTAGTGTCACAAATATCCATTTCTTTTCTCAGTCCTCTTAAAGAAAATTTATATGAATAAAAGAATCTGCTGGTTTGGTAGATAAAATAATGATCCAAATTTTGTAATTCCACTTGTCCAGATTGTGTCACTCAAACACCACTCTCTTGGGGTCCACAAGCACAGACCACACTATAGGCGAGGGCATGAGTTACTGAGGGACCTCAAAAAATTGAAAAAAATTTCTGCTTAGACATTGAGACAAATGCAAGGGAAGGTACAAACTGGGCTGTTTGATGACTTAATCATCATTTAACAATCATGTTGATAATAATTGTTAGTAATATGCATTTTCTAATGAAGTTGTTCGTTAATCTGTATAAATAATATTTATTTTCAAAATGTCCAACCTGTGAAAGCTTGTTTCAACTCAATGAAACAACCACCATAACGTGTAAGTGAAAATGTGTATTATGTCACTGCTTTTTGTTATGTTGATTAGTCTGGTTCCAAGAGTGGTTTTGGTAGTATACTACCAAGTCTGGAGTCCATGAAGCCAGGAACTTTACTATCTGTTGATACACCACCAAATAAGATTCCCACCTTTCAAAAACTAGTGACATTTATTTCATGAGATAATCTCCTATGTTGAAACTCAGTTTTTGTATTGAATATTAGTACAATATTGATGTCATGATTTCATTAAAGTAATAGTGAAACTTCTTATCATCTTGAGGATATCTCTATGTGCCAGTTCAGGAACTCTCTGAAAATCACTTGCTTACAATGGTCTGTACCTGTGAAACCAAGCTCTTTATTTTAAAAAGTATTTATTTCGCTTGTTTGCATTGCTATCTTTGATCAGAATTATGAATGAGTTGGTTAATGTAAGGTAGTTTATGATGCATACACAATTACATTTATAACTGTTCAATTGATCAACTGAAGTGAGTTTACCAGACATATGACCAGAGCCTCTATATTTTAAGTTTGTAGGATTTTAGTAAATTTTTACATTTTTTTTTATTTCACATCCTTCATTTGATTCAAAAGACAGAATTAAAATGATAATAGAAAGGAATCTAAGCTTTTAATTCAGTACAACAATAATACACTTCTGCAAATAGTTATCAACAACGTCAACACCTAATTAGGTTCTCAGAGAAATGCTTATAGACATAGTTGTTATGGTAGATTGATACATTTTATGTTTAAATACACACTGCATTATGATGATTACAATTAAGAGGAACTAAAAGATGGAATTAAAACACATGTTTCTCTTAATAAAAATTATTTACTTGGCATTTAAATATTAATGTACTGCCTACACTAGGTGTGACATTTTCATTGATGAAAATTTCCTTGAATATCATTAATTATGGTGTACTAAGAATGTTGTTTAGAAAGAAAATGTAATCAATTATATGACTTCTTATTAAAAGTTAATCATTTCAAAATGCTGAATAAAATATCCATGTCATATCTACTGTTTTCGACCATAAAATGTGCGTTATATCAATGTTTCAGTTACCAATTTTGAAAGCGATTTTTTTTTTAAGTTCAAATAATAGGGATTAATTGGGGGGGGGGATATTTTCTGGTTTAAAAAATGGGATCTATGCCTGACCTCACATTATAAGCAGGTTCACAAGTTATCCAGGAACAAGTTATCAAATTAGTGGTGTATGTAGATAAAGCATTGCATTACATGTTAAGCCAATTTAGTACTGGAAATTATATGAAGTTTGTCACTGTCATAAATCTGAAAGCAGTAATTTGATTGGTGCATCTAAAGGTCAACAGAACATGAACTTATGAGTTGTTTTATTTCTATAATTGCTTTTACCTTCAAGAATAATTTAACCCTAAAACTTTAAGTGTAAGGTGCCACTAGTAATATATTCCAAAAAATGTCAATATTCAAGGTGGTTTCAGTTTCTATTCACATGACATGGAAAGATTAAAACAAGTTTTTGCACTGCTAATGGTATTATTATAAGAATTTTGACCAAGATGGGTGTGTGCACATATTAAGCCATATGCAGGTTATATCAAACTCAGTATCCAAAAATAATTTTGGAAATCCCCACAATGCTAAATCACTACATAAAATGAATATAGTTGTTTTACTCATTGTGTGTTGTTTTCTTTTCTATGATTAGAAAAATATTAGAATTCACAGAAATGTACATTTGTGTCAATATGTGCGTACACATTCAGAAACTCTGACCAGAAAATATGAGATAAACTAAGACAATCTGATACTGTGTGAAGCCAACAGATCTGCCTATACAAATTTTCAAATCTGCCCATACAAAATTTTTAAAACAGAGTCAAGTTGTGTTCACTAAATTCTGTCATACAGCAGCAAGACAAAAAGGGCAATAACTCCAATAATACTGTAACAGGATCAAAGTGATTTGATGACAAGTGCATCTCCATGTGATGACCATAATATTATTAAGTTTCATAACAAGTCATCAAATACTGTAGAGTTAGTTGCATTCACAATGTTTTGTGATGGATGGATAGAAGGTCAAACAAACTGACAAGGATTCCTACAAATTCCTGCCTCATCACTGATGTGGATACACAAAACATTGATTAACATTGAAAGCTCAATTTCTTTTTTTCCCCTAAATTGTACATTTTTATTATTATTATGATCTTGTGACTTGTGATAAAGGCCCCTTGTAACAAAAATGCTCTTAAGGAAAGGACTACTCTTTAGCTGCATCCATACCTCTTTCCACTAGTAAAAATTTTTTTAGCTGGAGCTCTGCAAACTAAATATTTACAGAAGCCACTGGAATAACAGATTCATGTTTCAAAATTTTAACCTTCATCAGAATTCAGTTTCTTGAGGGAAACAGCAATCATCACAGCAACAAAAACAACAAGGACTCCAATGACAAATAGGACGATGATACATTTACACTTGCTTCCACTAGACTGGTTACAACATGCCATGGTCTGTCGGAGGATTCTGAAACACAATTATTATATTTATCAGCATTTAACACACATCCAACAGCAAAAACCCAGCTAAGAAACAGAACTGTCATCACAAATTTGTTATGCATTCTCCTAAATAAAGCCAAATAATATTTAAAAGGCAAATTAAGACCAAGTGAAGTCAGCAAAATAGACAAACTTGTCTTGTCATGCAGAATCACACACATGAAACCTTGGGGATGTTTCATAATGTGAAAAGTGCACATTCTTATAAATAATGTCAAAAAAAGGTCCTCAAAGTGGTTCAACTGTCCAAAGAGAAATAACAGGAATTGGATTTAAATAAAGTATATATCAACCTAATCATGCTGGTGCATTATTTAAAATTAAATATTACTTGTTGTCCTACATATTAATACTAAATTACCTTAATCCTGAGTGTTGAATGCTTGGCACCTTAAATGTTATCCACAAGCTCTCTGATGAAAATTTTTCATCCAATGAATGTTTTATAGGTACAAAATTGGGTCATGAAAAGAGTCTGTCAAATATTTGCTGCTGATATAAATTTATAAAAACAAAAAATATAATTACACTTAGTATTGAGCATAGTGACCATTACAGGAAAATATTTAAAGCATAGCTTGACATTAACAGATATAAGAATGGCATTAGATAACTGAAGCATGTGTCTCTATCCATTTTTCTGGGTCCTTGCATTAATAAATATATCAATACAGAAATGGATACAATTCAAGATGCCATTGGAAATCAAAGTAAGAAAATAATAAATAGTATACGACTTTCACAACTGTACCACAAAAAGTGTATTACTATGTAGGAGTGTCAATTACAAGCCCAGTGACCATCCCTTCCTTGTGTATATCAATGTGTCCATTACAAGCCCAGTAGCCATCCTTTCCTTGTGTATACTGTCCATTACAAGCCCAGTAACCATCTCTTCCTCTTCCTTGTGTATATCAGTGTGTCCATTACAAGCCCAGTAACCAGTAACCATCCCTTACTTGTGTATACCAATCTGTCCATTACAAGCCCCGTAACCATGCTTTCCTTGTGTCTATTTATGTGTCCATTACAAGCCCAGTAACTATCTCTTCCTTGTGTATACTGTGTCCATTAGAAGCCCAGTAACCATCCTTTTCTTGTGTATACCAATGTCCATTACAAGCCCAATAGCCATCCCTTCCTTGTGTATATCAATGTGTCCATTACAAGCCCAGTAGCCATCCCTTCCTTTTGTATATTGATGTGTCCATTACAAACCCAGTAACCATCTCTTCCTTGAGCATACTGTGTCCATTACAAGTCCAGTAACCATACTTTTCTTGTGTATACCAATGTCCATTACAAGCCTAGAAGCCATCCCTTCCTTGTGTATACCAATTTCTCCATTACAAGCCCAGTAACCATCTCTTCCTTGTGTATACTGTGTCCATTACAAGCCCAATAACCATCCCGTCCTTGTGTGCATCAATGTGTAATTACAAGCCCAGTAACCATCCCTTTCTTGTATGCATCAATGTGCCCTTTACAAGCCCAGTAACAATCCCTTACTTGTGTGTATCAATGTGTCCATTACAAGCCCAGTAACCATCCCTTCCTTGTATCAATGTGTTCATTACAAGCCCAGTAACAATCCATTTCTTGTGTTTATCAATGTGTCCATTACAAGTGCAATAACTATCCCTTCCTTTTGTAAACTAATGTGTCCATTTCAGGCTCAGTGACCATCCCTTCCTTGTTTCAATGTGTCCATTACAAGCCCAGTAACTATTTTTTTCTTGTGTGTATCAATGTGTCCATTACAAGCCCAGTCACCATTCCTTCCTTGAATAAATGTGTCCATTACAGGCCAAGTAACCATCCCTTCCTTGTGTGTATCAATGTGTCCATTACAAGCCCAATAACTATCCCTTTCTTGTGTTTATCACTGTGTCTATTAAAAGCAAAGTAACCATCCATTCCTTGTATCAATGTCTCCACTACAAGTCCAGTAGCAATCCATTCCTTGTGTGTATCAATGTGTCCATTACAAGCCCAGTAACCATCCATTCCTTGTGTGTATCAATGTGTCCATTACAAGCCCAGTAACCATCCCTTCCTTGTGTGTATCAGTGTGTCCATTACAATCCCAATAATCATCCCTTCCTTGGATGTATCAATGTGTCCATTACAAACCCAGTGACCATCCCTATCTTGTGTATATCAATGTGTCTATTACAAGCCCAGTAACTATCCCTTCTTTGTGTGTATCAGTGTGTCCATTACAAGCACAATAACTATCCCTTCCATGTGTTTATCACTGTGTCTATTAAAAGCCCCATAACTATCCTTTACTTGTATCAATGTGTCCAATACAAGCCCAGAAACTATCCCTTCCTTGTGTGCATCAATGTGTCCATTACGAGCCCAGTAACTATTCCTTCCTTGAATCAATGTGTCCATTACAAGCCCAGTAACCATCCCTTCCTTGTGTGCATCAATTTATCCATTACAAGCCCCGTAAATACCCCTTCCTTGTATCAATGTGTCCATTACAAGCCCAGTAACCATCCCTTCCTTGTGTGTATCAATGTGTCCATTGCAAGCCCAGTAACTATCCATTCCTTGTGTTTATCACTGGGTCTATTACAAGCAAAGTAACCATCCATTCCTTGTATCAATGTGTCCACTACAAGCCCAGTAACAATCCATTCCTTGTGTGTATCAATGTGTCCAGTACAAGCCCAGAATCTATCCTTCCTTGTGTGTATAATTGTGTCCATTACAATCCCAGGAATCATCCCTTCCTTGGATGTATCAATGTGTCCATTAGAAGCCCAGTGATAATCCCTTTCTTTTCTATATCAATGTCTATTACAAGCCCAGTTGCCATCGCTTACTTGTGTATGTCAATGTGTCCATTACAAGCCCACTATCCCAACCTTGTATGTATCAATGTGTCCATTACAAGCCCAATAACTATCCCTTCCTTGTGGGCATAATTGTGTCCATTACAAGCCCAGTAACCATCCCTTCCTTGTGTGTATCAATGTGACCATTGCAAGCCCAGTAACCATCCCTTCCTTGTGTGTATCAATGTGTCCATTACAAGCCCAGTAACCATCCCTTCCTTGTGTGTATCAATGTGTCCATTACAAGCCCAGTAACCATCCCTTCCTTGGGTATATCAATGTGTCCATTACAAGCCCACTATCCCAACCTTGTGTGTATCAATATGTCCTTTACAAGCCCAGTAACTATCCCTTCCTTGTGGGTATAATTGTGTCCATTACAAGCCAAGTAACCATCCCTTCCTTGTGTGTACCAATGTGACCATTACAAGCCCAGTAACTATCCCTTTCTTGTGTTTATCACTGTGTCTATTACAAGCCCAGTAACTATCCCTTTCTTGTGTATATCACTGTGTCTATTACAAGCCCAGTAACTATCCCTTCTTTGTGTGTATCAGTGTGTCCATTACAAGCACAGTAACTATCCCTTCCTTGTGTTAACACTGTGTCTATAACAAGCCCTGTAACTATCCTTTACTTGTATCAATATGTCCATTACAAGCCCCGTAACTATCCTTTACTTGTATCAATGTGTCCATTACAAGCCCAGAAACTATCCCTTCCTTGTGTTTATCACTGTCTATTACAAGCAAAGTAACCATCTGTTCCTTGTATCAATGTGTCCACTACAAGCCCAGTAACAATCCATTCCTTGTGTGTATCAATGTATTCATTACAAGCCCAGAAACTAATCTTCCTTGTGTGTATAATTGTGTCCATTACAAGCCCAGTAACCATCCCTTTCTTGTGTGTATCAGTGTGTCCATTACAATCCCAGTAATCATCCCTTCCTTGGGTGTATCAATGTATCCATTAGAAGCCCAGTGACAATCCATTTCTTTGGTATATCAATGTGTCTATTACAAGCCCAGTTAACATCCCTTCCTTGGGTGTATCAATGTGTCCATTAGAAGCCCAATATCCCAACCTTGTGTGTATCAATGTGTCCATTACAAGCCCAGTAACTATCCCTTCCTTGTGTGTATCAATGTGTCCATTACAAGCCCAGTAACTAATCTTTACTTGTATCAATGTGTCCATTACAAGCCCAGTAAATATCCATTCCTTGTGTGTATCATTGTGTCCATTATAAGCCCAGGAAACATCCCTTCCTTGTGTGTATCAATGTGTCCATTACAAGCTCAGTGATCGTCCCTTCCTTGTGTATCAATGAGATCATTACAAGCCCAGTAACAATCCCTTGTGCATATCAATTTTTTCGATTACAATCTCGGTGACCATCCATTCCTTGTGTATGTCACTGTGTCCATTACAAGCCTAGTAACCATCCCTTTCTTGTATGCATCAATGTGTCCTTTACAAGCCCAGTAACTATCCCTTCCTTATGTGTATCAATGTGTCCAGTACAAGCCCAGTAACCATACCTTCCTTGTGTGTATCAATGTGTCTATTACAAGCACAGTAACTATCCATTCCTTGGGTGTATCAATGTGTCCATTAGAAACCCAGTGACCATCCCTATCTTGTGTATATCAATGTGTTCATTACAACCTCAGTTACCATCCCTTCCTTGTGTATATCATTGTGTCCATTACAAGCCCAGTAACCATCCCTTTCTTGTATGTATCAATGTGTCCTTTACAAGCCCAGTAACTATCCCTTCCTTGTGTGTATCAATGTGTCCATTACAAGCCCAGTAACTATCACTTCCTTGTGTGTATCAATATGACCATTACAAGCCCTGTAACCATCCCTTCCTTGTGTGTATCAATGTGTCCATTACAAGCTCAATGTCCATCACTTCCTTGTGTGAATCAATGAGTCCATTACAAGCCCAGTAACCATCCATTTCTTGTGTGTATCAGTGTGTCCATTATGAGCCCAGTAACTATCCTTTCCTTGTGTATACCAATGTCCATTACAAGCCCAGTAACCATCACTTTCTTGTGTTTTTCATTGTGTCCATTACAAGCCCAGTAACCATCCCTTCCTTGTGTGTATCAATGTGTCTATTACAAGCCCAGTAACTATCCCTTCCTTGTATCAATGTGTCCATTACAAGCCCAGTAACTATCCCTTCCTTGTGTTTATCACTGTGTCTATTACAAGCCCAGTAACTATCCCTTCCTTGTGTGTATCAGTGTGTCCATTACAAGCCCAGTTACCATCCCTTTCTTGTGTGTATCAATGTGTCCATTACAAGCCCAGTAACCATCCCTTCCTTGTGTGTATCAATGTGTCTATTACAAGCCCAGTAACTATCCCTTCCTTGGGTGTATCAATGTGTCCATTACAAGCCCAGTGACCATCCCTTTCTTGTGTATATCAATGTGTCCATTACAAGCCCAATTACCATCCCTTCCTTGTGTGTATCAATGTGTCCATTACAAGCCCAGTAACTATCCCTTCCTTGTGTGTATCAGTGTGTCCATTACAAGCCCAGTTACCATCCCTTTCTTGTGTGTATCAATGTGTCCATTACAAGCCCAGTAACCATCCCTTCCTTGTGTGTATCAATGTGTCTATTACAAGCCCAGTAACTATCCCTTCCTTGGGTGTATCAATGTGTCCATTACAAGCCCAGTGACCATCCCTTTCTTGTGTATATCAATGTGTCCATTACAAGCCCAATTACCATCCCTTCCTTGTGTGTATCAATGTGTCCATTACAAGCCCAGTAACTATCCCTTCCTTGGGTGTATCAATGTGTCCATTACAAGCCCAGTGACCATCCCTTTCTTGTGTATATCAATGTGTTCATTACAAGCCCAATTACCATCCCTTCCTTGTATATGTCACTGTGTCCATTACAAGCCCACTCTCCCTTCCTTGTGTATATCAATGTGTCCATTACAAGTCCAGTAACCATCCTTACCTTATGTATACCAATATGTCCATTACAAGCCCAGTAACCATCCCTTCATTGTGTATATCAATGTGTCCATTACAAGCCCAGTAGTCTCCCCCTCCTTGTGTATACCAATGTGTCCATTACAAGCCCAGTAACCATCCCTTTCTTGTGTGTATCAATGTGTCCATTAGAAGTAATGGGGCCGAGTGGTCTAAAGAGCTCTCCATTATGCATCACTGCCATCTCACAGCTGTCTGCGTGTGTTCAGTGTGTTCGAGTCTAAGTTTCAATGCATGTGGATAGGTGAGAAAGCTTGCCAGTAGCTTCTCGTTGGTCGGTGGTTCTTTCATCCTCCACCTTTAATACTGGCCGCCATGTATAGCCTATCGTTGCTGAAAAATGGTTTTTAAGCACCACCACAACAACAACAAGCCCAGTAACCATCCCTTCCTTGTGTATATCAATGTGGCCATTACAAGCCCAGTAATCATCCCTTCCTTGTGTACATGTATATCAATGTGTCCATTACAAGCCCAGTAACCATCCCTTCATTGTGTTCCAGTCAACATAAATATCAGAATATACATCTTATATGGCAGGACTAATTAGAGAGAAACTGTTTTTCAGTAGGTATCCAAATATGTTTATATCATAAGGCACTCTATCATTTGAAAGTATTTTTTCAAAGTAGTTACTTTACTTTATTGTCTTTAAACCTATCAAATGTGTAACTTTCTTTTTAACAGTCTTTAAGTAAAGGATGCTTCTCCATTATTCTTTTTGATTTATTCACTGTTTCATTACAATGAACTGTGCTGCTATACATTCATTTTCACACCCATGTTGAGTGTTTTTTTCACCAGCATACGGAAATATCTGTCCTTTTGGACAGCATGGCAATCATCAACATCTAAATTCATCATGGTTAAAGGCTGTAAGTTAATATTTCCATTTAAATGAAAAGATTTTGTTTTCCAGAAGTCCTAAGCCACTCACACACTGCCTTCAATGTACCATCTGATTCCACTTATTCAACCACAAGAACTGCTTCCCTTACTCAGGTCTTTACGTTCTTGTTTAATTAGTTCTGCCTCCATTTTTGTTAGCATCTCAGCTGAGATGAAGCCAGCATTAAATATATATTCTAAGGTAAAGTTTTCTTTCTTGGCTTCACATGTGCCCACACTTTCATCTACCTTTTGCCTTTTAGTAGTATTAGTGTCATTTTCATCCCAAAAATTACAACAGATTTTGCTGACTTATTTTTCACCAAAATACTTTTTGGTGCTCTTTTAAAATGTCTACTGATAATATAATACCCTGGTCTAAATCACATATACTGAAGAAGCAATTACAGTATTTATGACTTTTATATCAATAACTGGACAGTATTAATGAATTTCATATCAATGACTGGACAATATTTATGAATTGCATATCAATAACTAGACAGTATTAATGAATATCACATTAATGATTGGACAGTACTTATAAATTTCTTATTAATGACTAGACAGTATTAATGAATTTCATAATTGGACAGTATTTGTGAATTTCATATTAATGACTAGACAGTATTAATGAATTTCATATTAATAATTGGACAGTATTTGTGAATTTCATAATAATGACTGGAGAGAATTGTCCAACTCAACTCTGAGAAAGCTTTTATTACATACAAGTTGTCACCAATTTAAACAATGATGAAAAACAGAAGGCATTGTTTATTTGCCAAAAAATCACATATGGCTACATACACTCAATAAAACATTGGTTTCTTTCAAGTCATCACATAAGAGAAGGATTAATTGTTAATTTGTCACACTAACTTCATGCCTGTTTACTCAAGTCTAGCCACAAGCAATTCTGACCCAAAAATATAAAATAGAGAAGCAGCATACAGAAAATTAGGCATGTATACATATAGGATGCCTCCTCAGAGAATTTCATGCATATCTAACCCAAAATCTTGGCTCCCTGAGAGCCTTGGCACAGACAAATTTCATCAATACTGGGCACATGAAGTAATATTTTTATGTGATCCATATATACTGGTCTGAATATGATAATGCTTTTATTAAATTTATGTAGAATTTATCTTTATTCTTATGTCATACTCAATAGTAGTCATGCTGAATGATGACACTATATATTAAAAAGTGAAACTGGGTTCTGGTCAAATTTATGACTTACTTCAACATAATACCATATATTTTTGTATTATTTATAATTAAAAAAATGATAACAAAAGGAAACGGTGGTGTTACCTATGTTGAAAGCTTTAATATACTCATTGTTTTTTTAATTGTTCCCCTGAATTCATAACCTATCATCTTATGCAAATTATTATCATTAGACAAACTGATGCTGCTATAATTGAACATATTATCCCCATCTGTTTAAGAATTTGTTTGATTAGTATACCCTTAATTATTTAATTTCAAACAATAATAGTGAACTCATCTAACAATTAGTTTGTCAAGCCTATTTTGATTAATGCTTAATTAATTAATAATTAAACCATTTTTGTCATCATTTTTGAATTGACCGAATCTTCCATTGTACATATAACACAGTCTTTGAGAGCTTTGGTTAGAGAGAGGTGTTATAGGTCTACAAAAGAAATCTATTCGTAACTAAAGATTTAATATATTTATTATTTGCTACAAATGAAATATCTATGTACTTTATAAATTTTCCGTCGTCAAAATGAAAATAAAACGAGTTGGTTTACTGGTTTGAGACTTTACTCACAAGATCAAATTCAATGATGACAGTAAAGTATGTTTTAATATTGTCACTCATCAACTGAGAATCCTGGATTGCCGAGTGGCCTGTACAGACCACTCTCATGGGTCACAACTCAGCCAATATGTGTATGTGAGAAAGCTTGCAAATAGCTTCCTATGGATTGATGGTTGATCCGGGTGTCTTCTTCCACCAAATAAAGTGGTCACCACATAAAGCCTATCATGTACTGAAAAATGGTGTATTAAACTAAAAAAATTCAAACAAACATATTTCATCAATAATACTACACAATTTTATTTGGTAAACACAGGTACATATTTCATCAATAACTCTTTATACAATATTTATTTTGTAAATATCAAAGAAATGCAATTTGCATGAAAAACCACTAAAGGTCATGTTAATTTTTACATTACTGTGTTGAAAGTTGGACATACTAACTTGATTTAAGAAACATTTGAAAATGTTTGTCAAATTTAATAGTTAATAGATTAACTTCATGTTTCAAAATTGTAAATGCTAAAGGTTTTATTGTTTTTTTTAAAAAAATATAAAGATGATTGCTCATTTCTAATTTGTTTTAATTCTGGCTCAACATTTACAAAGACCTATCTTAGCTAATTAATGAATTGAAATTAATCTCTTACCATGTTTGTGAAAATAGTAATAACAAGACAAAGAGGTCATGGAGGTATTTATAGTACTGTTTTAGTAATGTGTCATTTTTTAGAATCTGATTACACATATCTCAGGGGCCCCAGATTCTGAGCCAAATACGTATGAAATTCTCAAAGGACAAACCCTTATGACATGCAAATTCAGTGGTGACCAATCAGCAGATTAGCTAAAAGATTAGGTAAACAGACAGGAAGTTGGTATAACTAATTAATCACTAACCCTTATCATTGTAATTATTGTGTGAAAAGGACTGCCTTTAGGATATTATATACTTCTTAAAATTCACATTCTACTCAGTTTGTAAAAAACACCTGCAAACTGCAAATAATCTATTGGCAAATAAACAATGCCCTCTTTGTTATAATGGTGATGACATATTTATCATAAATGTAATCAAAGCTTTCCCAGAGCCTGATACAGACAATACTATCAAATAATTGATGGTCATAATAATAACTGCTATATAAATATGTGTGACTTCTATAGGGCACTACATTGAGAAACTTTTTAAAAGAGTGCAGAAAAGTATGCAGACTCACAAAATTGAGCTGGCAGTTATTTTCATTTTTCAGGAAACAGACTTCTGATGAAAATTCATCATAAAAAGGAAGAAAAAAAACCAAACCAAGAAAAGATGAAAGTTCCATTTAATTGGTCATAGTTTAGAACAAATACCTAAAGCTTGACAAGGGTTCAAATATGCAGTTCCAAGCTACATGTATGTATGTACTGTACATCTGCCAACCATTTTTCTACATAACCAACATTAGGTTCTACTCTTGTTGCATTTAACAATGTTTACTAATTAACATATTTATTCTTAACCTAATTGTTTTTTGTACATATGCTGCATGGTATATTTTTCATTTCTTCTTTAGTTTAAGTTAATGTTGGTTCAGGTAATTCATGTTTATAAACACAATACATTGTAATGCTAAGTGTTTACTCATGTAAGTTTCTTTAGTGACAATGTAGATTCTGTTTTACTTGTAGAGAAAAATACACAGCATTCCCAGTGATCATTCTTTAGACTAGAACTGCTATCAAATTTAATTTTATTTTTATTATGCTTTTAATATTGTTATAGGGATTAAACAAAATTATATATATGTGTATAATGTTAAACTTAACATACTATTTGTAGTGTGATATTATAAATGGGTAAGAATTCAATCCTGATATTAAAATAATAAATAAGCATGTGCTTTTCCTTTTCCTTTTCCTATCCATTTTGAAAGTTAGCGGACTCCCAATTTATGCCAGAATCTCAGATATAGACTGGAGATTCTTAAGTTCCACAAGTGAAGAGTCACAACTCTGCATTTTGAAATTTTGTAGAGAACTCTGATTCCATTTTATTGCAAATATTCAATTTATTTCAATCCTCATACATGCATCCATATTTCTTGGAAAGTCATTATATACATGTTAAATTTTGGATGCATTCAACCTAAAGGTCTGATCCAGTAAAAACTGGACTGAATGTTGTAAACTGATGTCACAATAAAAGCTTTGTGAGTGTGGGGAAAAAATGTACTGTTATTTGCTATGATAGACAATTGTAACGTCCATAGTAATCCATTATTTTCAACAAGAAGTTTTTGTTATGATAGGGTGCAAAGCATTCAATACTAAGGATTTAATAGGCTTTGGTCAAACTATATTAAGGTAATCTGGTCATATTCAGACAAATGATGTCATCGACACAAGATTGACAACTTCAATACTGAAGCCAACTACTGTGTACATAACTATGATATGGGAAGCAATCTATCAGGCTTCTTGCAACAAGTTTTATTATTCAAAAAGCATATAATTTGAGTTCCTCTTACTGAAAAAATAATTTCATTACAACTATATATGCACTGGTAAATCCGACCTTGATGTTGCTTATTCGGACCTGTGATCTGTGTACTTCTGATCACAATACATGGACCGTACATATTCAAGTTTTATATGTAAAATACCAAGAGTTTGTTTATCTTAACATATAAATGCCTGTAATTGTTTTTATTTTTTTCAGATAGAGAGATAGCAGATAGAAAGCGATATTGATACATATATAATTGTGGATGTTAGAGAGATAATTGTGGAGAGATTTAAAGTATATTTTTATTTAGATTTATACCATTATTTTCTTTTATTTATTATATATTTATTCCTGGTGGGGTGAGTCTTCAAAGTTCAATACAAACTAATCATAATTCTACATTTGTATTCTAGGTCAGTAATGTCCTCTTATGAAAAATAACCTGGGGTAAATTCAGCCATTATACAGAACATTGCATACTAGATATTGTTATTTGTCATGAAACTTGTGCAATTTTTTCTTTTTTAGAGAGACAGAGATCTCGGAAACGCTTAATTATGTGTATTTGGATGCAAATGTTTGATTTGTGACGCAGAAAATCACCACACAGAAGTCCTCCGTACACATTTTTGTTGCAATGAGGAAACTTTTGTGGCAAAATAAATGTTCTAATCACTATGAAAATTGAATCAATGCTTTTATTTTAGTTTGTTGTTAACTTCTTTGATCAAAGGTTGCCGGCTTGATTTGATGAAGGTGCATGTGTTATTGAAGGCACCACTATAGGATCTCTTTGAAGGACAAAACAAATACCCATTTGATAGTGCTGCGGCAACATCACATGAATTGTTGCACATTGGCACAATTTTTAAAATGTTAGTATATATCGGTGCTTTAGAGGTAACACATAGAGTAAAACATAAATCAGTTTTCATTGAAGTTGCAGCAAAACTAATTTTTTCTGTTGTTTTTTTTAGTTTTTTGATTGAAAACTGCTGTCATGTGGTCAACTGAAGTCATTTCATGTTTCCACCCTCAGAGGTGGTCAATTGTAGCTAGTCAGGTGCATTGCTAGTTTGATTATATCACAACATACTTTATCAATGCAAGATATCAGCATATGTGGATTATGACAACAATTAACTGTTAGGGTGGTTGGACAATATGAAATAAGGATTTGTTTGTGTAACAATTGATTCCATTTCATTTTTATATCCAAGTTTGCAACTTCCTGTCATGGTGCCTTTGAATTTCTCCACTCCAAACTCAAAACTATAGATACCATTTTTTCAGCCAAAAATGTTGTAGCCAAAAATATGGCCAGATGGTATATTTTGTTGCCAATATGTAAAACATAAAGCGCAGCACAATCACTGTTATTGATTTCATTTTCAGTTATTGCCAGATAAATATTGCATACAAACTCAAAATCAAGAGACTTGGACAAAATTCTGTTTGCAAATTTAGACAAGTGTTTTGTACTTAAACGGAAAAATGATGAAGATTTCAAAGAGATTCAGAACTGTGCTAAAGTTGCTATAACTGATAGTTCAGATGCGACCGTAGCCAAGTGTAAGAATATACATGACTTCTGGCTTAGTGGGGACTGCAACATTTGCTGGTGGAACTGCAACGTTTGTTGGTGGGACTCCTACTTTTACTAAATTAGGAGTCCTGGACTTTTAGTTTTAAAATCCTGGCGAGACCTCTGGACAAAGCATTATTTTAAAGCTACGATAACATAATTATTATGTTTTTTGAAAGCTATACAAATCTTGGATGATTGATGCCTGACTAGAGTCCTGAATGAAAAAAAAATTAATGAATGCCACATCTAAACTAGCACTGAAGCGAGAATACTGAGACTATTTTGTCATTCTGTCATATGATGCCCTTCTGGAAATATTTTTACTAATTTGCATACACACCTGCACAAATAAAAACAAAGAACACAGCAAGTAATTTGCGTATCTTTGTTATAATCAGTGGGAGGTACATCAACGGTCGGAATTACCCTACTGGTTGGAATATGACAATGTTACCCTAGTATTACAAACACCATTAATAATACTACACCATACAACATATTAAAAAATATTTTAAAATAAATTAGGTGTGTTCCAACATCCACTTTTTTATTATAATTATTCAAATGGTCCCAATCAACCTGACAATTTATCAAATACATACTCAGCAAGTATAACACTTCTGCTCATTTATAGTCTTCAAGAAACAACGATGTCAAACAAAATTACTTTTTTGCTTGTTTGATAACTAGTCTGACTACTTATTCTTTGTGTGCAGTCAAGTTTTGTTTGGTAAATATAACAAAAGTCAAATGGGTCATGTATTTGCATTACTCAAA
Source organism: Potamilus streckersoni (assembly GCA_016746295.1). Taxonomy (NCBI): domain Eukaryota; kingdom Metazoa; phylum Mollusca; class Bivalvia; order Unionida; family Unionidae; genus Potamilus; species Potamilus streckersoni. The sequence goes on from JAEAOA010001929.1 coordinate 807,560, forward strand.
GATAAATTGTTGTTTTAAAATTTAATTTTGTTTAACCAAAGTTCATTCAAACTCATCAAAAAAGCTCATGTACCAGCATCAAAATGAAGTGAATAAATTAAATTAACATATAAACTTATAATAAAGGCAGGCCGAATCAAATTCTAACATATGACACCCATTTCTGAAGTAATTGGTGTTGTAAGTCTACATGACCTGTATGACTTTTAATATAGTACTGTCAGGCTCTTTATTCTTTGTGTGTAAAAGCATTTTCTAAAAGCATTCCCGTACAAACAGAAAGAAAATCAAACTTGGAAAGGACCCAAGATGGCGTCTGTCAAGCTAAACTGTACCAATATTTTCATTTACAATTTGATAGTCACAATAATACTGTAGTAATTACAATGTGGTGTAGAGTCAAAAGCCCCCTTTATAAATCAGATGGTAAAGAAATAAAAACGAAGTTGATTAACCTTCTTCCTCTTCCTTTAAGCTGGGCGACAATATGGAAAATATCATTTTTTGAGAACTTGATTGCAAAAAAATGAGTTCCAAATTGCAGTATTCTTTCTTAAGTAGACGCATAGTGTAATGTAGAGTAACATTAAATTCATGTCATCGTTTTGTTTGTTTCTTAGTTGTTTGTCTTTTTGTTTGTTTTTGAACTGTTTAAATTATTTGTATGCTTCTCATTAATATACGGTAGTTTCTGTCTCACACCATACAATTAAGATACCAGACATTATAATTTGAATTTTGTCGGGGGAGGGTGGGCGGAAAGATCTTTGGAAGTTGTTCACTTTAACAATACAATTAATATTACATTGTTCAATATTTCATACTGTACATGTTTTACATTTTATATGTACATATGGGATCGAGGAAAGCAGTACTTTCCTCTCCAATATATGTTTGTTTAAGATTTTTAGACGATTTCTTTATGACATGGAATTTTTCATTAGAAGATCTTTATTATTTTACAGACTGTCTAAACAAATTACATCCAACAATAAAATTCACATTCAATGTGTCTAAACCTAAAGTATCATTTTAGGACGTAGAGGTTGTGAAAAATGAAAATAATGGCATCGCTACCATGGTTCATGTTAAAAACACGAATATTCATCAGTATGTTGAATATTCTTCATATAATCCTAAATCATGTAGAAACTATATACCATATTGTCAAGCAAAACGATATAGAAGAATTATTTTGGATCACGCGGTTTTTAAATCATCTTTAACAGAGTTAGGTCAGCATTTTTTAAAAACAGAAATTACCGTATTTACATCATTAATACTTCTTTCCAAAACGTATCTTCTCTTACACAACTTGAATCTTTACAATATAAAATAAAATAAATAGAAACGAAGATATCATTCATTTTGTTACTGAATATAATCCAAATTTGCCTAATATAGGTAAGATTATCAATAAATATTTGGATTTATTAAAACTATCATGTAATGTAAGTGTTAAATCACTACACGAAAGCAAACCCACACTCACTTGCATCAAATAAATGTAATAGACCTAGATGTTCACCGAGTTATTTTATTAATGAAAATATTTCTTTCATTAGTAATAATACGAAAGAAACATTTAATAAGCCTTGTGATACAAAATGTGCAACATCAAATGTTATTTATTTGATCACATGCAGCAAAATGTGGCATCCAGTGTATTGGACAAACCAGTCAACAAATATCTAAACGTATGATCCAATATAGATCAGACATTTAAAAAAAAACATTATATTGATCAATCATTTTCATCTCATGTTGCCGCATATTTTAACAAGAGTTTCCATACTTTGCAAGACTTGTCCTCTCAACCTATTGTTATAGCTGATTCTGAGATGGAACGTCTGTTAAAGGAAACCTATTGGATTCACTTTCTTAATACAGTATATCCAAAAGGTTTCATTTCCGAAACACTATACGACATTCTTGAATCAAATCTTTTATAAATTATATCCCCTGTTTAGAATTAGTTTAAAATAGTTTTATATTATTCTAATTTACAGAATAACTTAACTAGAGAAAGTATAAATTAATGTCATAAAAATAAGTTTACTAATTCTTGAAAATGAAAGGGCATTTAAAATTAATTTCAATATAGTATGACAATTTTTTTTATAAAATATATATTTATAATAATAAATACTATGAACACCATATTTTTTATTATATAATTTGAGTTCTGATGAACATTCGTCAATAATATATCAAGATATAATATATTATTAGAAAATAATAATTGATGCAACAGAGTTGGAACATGACAACCACTTCAATCAGTACAGTACAGAACAATGCCGCCTAAGCAAGCTTAATGGGCTATACCACTGATTCTGAGACTCCTTTCTGTGAAGTGTATTCCATGTATCTTAGTGATGGAAGCACTAACCAGGCAAAAAGGACGGCATCGTACTATAGACTCAATAATTGTTAATAAATTGGAAACGAATATGGTCATGCTTCGGATAACGGATAAAGAATGGAAAGGTTTGCTACGATTTGGAATGACTAAAATAGAAAATGTTTTCAATATACTTAGAATAACTATTATGCATTTTTAACACTTGACTATCGAGAAATATTTTCTACGAGGTGACTTCAACAGACATGTTTCTATGATGCATATAATAACTTTATCTATGTATTATTTTAATACTTGACTATCACGGAATATTTGCTACGATCTGACTTCAACAGCCATGCATCTATTATACATAGAATAATTTTATAAGTGTATTACTTAACTATCTAGACTAGTTCAACCATGTGCTATTTTAATACTTTACTACTGATGATAAATTTACAGAGCACGTGTAACACGTGATTTGTGTACGGGTGGAATAATATTGTGCAAAAAGAATTGAGTAACTATCGGTACTCACACTAGATTGCTTCTGATACCTTAAAACCTTAATTATAATTAAATAGCAATTCATTCTTAGAAACTATAACTATTAAATAATTGTTCTTAAAATGTTCATATATTTTATTGAACGCTAATAACTTTTAAAATTATTAAAATTTTCAAATTCATTTAATGTTAATTTTAACTATAAACACTAAAATCTAGATTTAAGCAACATTGAAAAGAAAATCGTGGCATCTGAGCTAACACGATCGCGGCGGAAGCGTAGTGTGAAAGCTGCTCGTGCCAAATAATTATATCAAGTAAACCATGCGCAAAGCAGGAAACAATATATTTATTTATTTAAAAAAGACTATTAAGAAACTAAACATAAAATGAACTTAACTTATTGTATATACTTAAAATTAAATTCCAGAATTTGATATTAGAAGAAATAATGAATTTTAATGGCATAAAAATGCTAATTCAAAATTTAATAAATCAAAATTCAATAAAATTAATACAAGAATCACATACACAATGAAAAAACCACGAATACATAAAATATCTTTAACTTTTGACTCTAGGGGAGTTCCTTAAATGATGATAATCTGAGAGGAACGATTCCAATAAATATAAATAATACAAAAATTAATAAAACTGTTTATATATACTTATTCATAAATATTTGACCCTCTGTTATCTGTATATATATATATATATATATATATATATATATATATATATATATATATATATATATATATATATATATATATATATATATATATGTATATATGTATGTATGTATGTATGTATGTATGTATGTATGTATGTATGTATGTATGTATGTATGTATGTATGCATGTATGTATGTATGTATGTATGTGTGTGTGTGTATGTATGTATTTATGATCCAGTTTTATGTATTTTTATATGTTAAAATATCATTTGTCTGTACTATGTATACATATCTCCTTGTCAATTATTCGTTAAAGAATAAAAATTAGGTTAAAAAAATGTAAGCTATGAGGTCATCTTGTTTATGTCATATTGTTTATATCATTGATCACATAGAAGCAGAATATATTTAATGACGTAAGCAATGATATTGAATTCAGTATGATGGAGGAATAAAGTGAAACTTGTAACATGTTCTAAGTGTTGGTGGTGTTTATTTTTTAATTTATATGGCGAATAACAGTCCTTTCAAGTGTGCTGGATCCAGCAAAGGATCACTTGTCAGGGATTAAGATAAATGCAATAAGCTGACAACACAATTGGAAGTAAAGTAATAAATCAAGCTGCTAATCGAAAACTAGGGGAGTTGGTTGATGTACCAATGTCGGAAAAGGAAAAGAAAATATAACCGCTAGTCTGATTACAGGAAGTGGTCTTCGTTTTAGACGAAGACGATAATAGTAAAGATGTTTAAGCGTATATCTGATCCCACGTTTGACATGGATGCACCAGTTCTCAAAGATGAATCCGTTCGGGATTATCAGTATTATTTTTATTACGCACGTATACCTGACGAACGCGGAAGAATTGAATTACAAATTCAGGATACAAGCATATATTTCTTGCCTGCTGAAGCATTTATTGAAGTATAAAATAAAAATTTTAAAGCGGCTGATACAGAATACTCAAACGATAATGGTTTTGGTTTTGTCAATAACGGTATCATGGTGTTATTCAAAATTGCCGCATATATGATTGATGGACGAGATATTGAGATTTGTCATAGCGATATCGACGTTGCCACGACGATACTTGGCCTTGCAAGATACAGCGATGATTATTCAAGATCAGCTGGTCCATCAATGATGTTTGCAAAGTATACAACTGATCATCCAGTTTACAAAAATGTAACACTAAATGTGTCTGGAACTGAGTTGCATCAACGAATGCAAATTTCAACTTAGGATTTGCAATGCTCAAGGAAAGTATATTTTCATGTGCAATTCCGTTGTCACACATCTTTGGAATCTCTAGAAATATTAGAAACGTTATTTTTGGAGCTAAGCACACAGTTGTACTAGTAAGAAAAGCCACAGACGATGATGCAATATGGCACGTTGAGGGAACTAATGATGCTGCAACTACAGCACTAAAATAATTCTTACAAAACTGTCGCTGTGGATGCCAACAATGACTCTCTCTCGATCGCCGAAGAACAACGGTTACTCTCTTTCATGGATCAAGGTGGTAAATCAACGTCGTCATGGTTGACTATGACCATATATTCTACCCACAGTAACATTAATAGTTTATATACATGAAAAAAAAGCATCACAGCGGGGTGTCTCACTCTGCACCGCGACATATATTTATTGAGCTTCAAAATACTGTACGAGTAAATAAACAGACACAAAGTATAATGATATTTGACAAATTCGGTGTTTCTGATGTTTCATTAAGGATAAATGGACATGAAGAACCATCCGAGGATATATTACTGAATTTTGATCAAAGCCATGTAACACGTGCATATCATCGTCTTACATTATTCATGGGACGCGATCAAAACATTGATACTGGTTTACAAATATCACAGATTTTACAGCGCTGTATCCGATTCATTACTTCAAAGCAGAACATTTAGATTTAACCAGACAATCAGTTTTATATATATATATATATATATATATATATATATATATATATATATATATATATATATATATATATATATATATATATATATATATATATATATATATATATAATATAATATATTCGAGCTCATGTGACTCGAGGAGTTATTGTAAATTATAGGGCAATCGCAGTTATACTCAGCGATAAGACAATGTTACTTGAAGGTGCTGATGGACGAATTAAAGTCGTTGATGCTCCAGTAGCAAATATGTAAATAAACATGTAATTAGATCGCTCATAATATTATATAATGTTATATCATCATGTTAGTATCAGTCTGACTTCTGGTCAGATTAAAAAGCTACAATCATCATCAAAAAATAATTGTGCGGTAAAATATCACTAAAGCGAGAACATATCGCAGGTGGTCCGAATAAGCTATAAATTGACCGAGCGTCAGTATAATCATTTATTGAAGCCAAGAAATCAATGACTGGGATACGACTTAATCTTTCTGCGGGCACCATCAAAGATATCGCTAAGACGGGTGGTATATTTCCACTTCTCACAGCTATACCAGCATTAATAGTCACTCAGCCTCAGCAGTTGCAAAAGCAGCTGCATTAGGCGCTGTTGAAGCAGATAGTGAATTAGCGTTAAAGAAAGCACTTAGACAAGGAATAAAAACTTCCCCCCAAAAATGGAAAAGGTTTAAGACTTTCAGGAACCCCGCATTTGTAGTACAGAAAGAAAAAGTCTAAAACTTCCCGGAACAATTTGATGATATCGTCTATGTCCAATTATGATATACTTAATGCCGCTAAAAATTAAAAAAAAAAATCCGAGGATTTTTCATGCGTGATCAATTATCTGCCGTTGCAATGCAACATAAAACTGGTATCATTATCAATAAAATTGCTCCAATCTGATATTCATCGCTACTAATACAAAAAATAACTGATACTCCAATATGTGGTCGAGAAGTATTAAATGTACATCATGCTTTATAAAAATCAACAGCACCACCTCATAAAGTCGTGTATGAATATACTACAATGTCACATTTAAACAGACATCAGCAAACATTATGGTAAATATTTATGGAAGATCTTCTCGAGGTAAAGTCAGCAAGTCGATTTTTCTAAATACGCAACTCTTGATCAGCTCAGAAATGAACTCGATGATTTGTTAAATATCACAAGTGTGGATCTAATTGAAGTCGTCGTTTTTCAGGATAATCAAGGGTGATTAAAAACAAGCAACATACAACTGCCAGATGTGCTTATAGGAGTTCCCACCGCTGTTATGAATAATATCTTTACTTATGCTGATCAAGGTAAAATAAAGGATTCCGGTAAGTCAGTTAACGATTACATCAAGCGATCTGGCGACATAATAATGTCAGGAAAAAATACATATCTTGGAAATCCAACCACAGATAATGAGATAATGACCATGTAACAAAAAATACGTCGATGATCAAGAATCTAAGTACGTATTAGCCAGCGGTGGTGTCATGCATTCATTTCTCAACATGAACAACAACGGTATTAATAATCCCCGTGCACCATAAACAGATTTTGACGCTGCAACTAAAAAATTCGTCGATGATAAGGAAATTCCAATATCGACTTCGTTAACAACAATCAATGATGACATTTCCGCATTTAGAGCTAATTATAATAATCACATACAAGCGTTTCTGAATTTTTGTAGAAATTTAGACAGATCTATTAATGAACTTTTTGGAAATCCACCAACCGCTGATATTAAACTCGTTGACATTAACGCAAGACTCAAGGATATCATTAGTAGCATTCCTAATGTTGTTGAAAAAACTAATCTTGTTAAAATTCCTTACGGACGAGCTAACAATATCGTGTACACGGTCGAATCAAAATCAGGTCTCAAAAAATAACACTCTCAAGCACATCGCAGAAGTCACTGGTGTGTATAGATTGTCCGTGTTTAGCAGTGCAAAGTTAAGTATATTTTCCACATTTCCATGGCATCATTCGACCGATGATTGTTCTGGAACTGTATCTATAGTGTTAAATAAAGCTACCGAAGAAACGTTTATGCTGATAGCAGATGATAGAAAATTAACCGCAGCATCTTATTGGTGGTGTATTGAATTCGTAGCTGAAACTCCACAATAAATTACCTAACGTCATTAAATATAATGAATTAAATGACTTAGTCATTTATCGACGTTCAACTCAAAGACACAGTTAGGCGTTATAGTGTCAGACTGAACTAAAAATAGCATTGACAATTACAGTGTGAAAGTAAACATATATCGCAGATAACCATCACAAATGGGCAAAAACTCATTCCTAAAACTATTATCTGGGACGAGATATGCACGATGTCGCTAGAGGTATTAAAATATTTCTTGATTAGCTGTTACTAAAGAATACTGCTCTGATAATGTGTGGTGATCATGGTCAACCACCACCCTTTACTGGATTGTCTCCACATATGTGACTGAAAATATTTGTAGATTATTACGAAGAAATAACTGATGACCATTGAGCCATTGATAAATCGTTGAAAGAGTTTGTTTGTTTTTTTAAAAAATAGTAAATAAGACTACAGGTAAAATATAGTGTGAAATAATGCGTAAAATAATTACAGAAACGTTTATGAATGATTTATGGACTTTATGGAGACCTGCTGATTTGATAGTTGCAAGGAGAAAAATACTTCGTGATGAACTGCAAAAGAAATTACATGCGTTACATAAAGATTTTTTTTTAAAATCTAATGTACCATTGTGTTATCACCCAGGAGATACTAGATCACAAAATGCTGATGTTGAAATTCCTGGTGGTGACACTGAAAATGTCCGAATACAAAATTTTGTGCTAAATGATAGTTTTAGTCGCTGTTGATGTTGTTGAGAATGCGTTAAACATGGTTAAATCGCCATGGACGTTAGGACACGCTGTAACGATTCAGTCGTCGCAGGGATTAACTATCATTGATACTAATATTTGAATCGTCGATGATTGTATTGAGTGGTCAAATTTAGTTTATCTCGCAGTGTCTCGAGTCAGAAGAATATCTCAACTGAAGTGGGTTATCATAGATTGCGTAATAACTGAAGAAATCACTAGCAAGGTCGATATCAGTAAAATATTAGCCAGCTATAAGCAATGTGAAAAAAATAATCGCGATTTTGATATAGATGCTGATTTTATTATAACGCTAAAACAGCGACAGAATAATCATTGCGCAAGTTGTAACGCAATAGTGTTATGGCAGTATTCGAGCAAAATACCAAGACAATTTACCGTTGATTGAATAATTAGTAGTCTTGGTCACACACGCGAAAATGTGATGCTGACCTGTATTGAGTGTAATCGACTTCGGGGGGCTAGTTTATAAAAGTGTGCTTGGTGGTAATTGCGTAGTCGCAGGAATTATTTGTAATTGTTTCGCGTACAAATCCTCGCTGAGGAGCAGTTGAATCTAATCTGTAGATTGCAGGTCTACCTGTGGACCCTACCAAGCTGGAAATTTTGTGTGTGGTCACACTCCAGATAGGATCAGTTACTCTTCGTCTGCCTCCTTCAAGTTCGCCAGGATCATATAAATATCTCACACTGACATTACCTAATACTGGTTGAGAAGAAGATTCACGTTTTATTGGCATATATTTTTGTGATCGCATTATAAGGTTTCATCGAAGTTATATGAGTAATTTCCTTATTCACTGCAACTATCACACTTGGTAACCTTACAACCTATTCTAGGAATCTAGCCTTCTGAACTTTGTTCAAGGGCTTAAAGTCAGCGGATATTTCCATTGCATTGTGATATACGAATAACCGCTCAGCAAGTGTTTGATTAGATCGTTCAATGATTGCCTGATCATAATGAATTTCTGTGTGTCCTCGTCTGATTTTAAGGTTGTGTTTGTTCATCAATGATGATACTGCACCAATAAATTCTTTGCTAGGATCAACCTGTATAAGTTGTGGCCATCGGAAAGGTCCTCGCTGATAAATTCGTTCAAACACAGTTTAACTTCAGATGCTGTCTTTATTGATAATGGTTGTGCTTCTTTATATCTACTCTCAACGTCAATGACAGTTAACGTGTATCTGTATGTTTATTGACGTCGTGTGGTAAGAACAGTATATCCGCTCAATGAACTTCATTAGGGTTGTTAACATCGAAATGTACATATTGATTTTTTTAAGGTACACTTAGAAAGATTTGCTATATTGCCTGTTGTGATAACCACGCTGCAGCAACATCACGCGAAACTTTTGCTGCTTCAGCAAGTTTACTAATCGCTGCTTTACCTCTCTAATACCCTCTCATGGAATAATAAATAGATTCCATTATAATAATCAGTTGATTAATTACCAGCCCCTAGCATTATTTTGCCTTTCATAGCAGATTTTACTAGGAAGCTAGCGATGTTTTCTCTGAGAGATTTATTAGGTATAGAATTTAACATATGAATCAGTTTCACATCTGTGAGATGCCATTGTTGCAAGTCTGGATATTTATACACAACATCATGAATGTGACATGCTTGATCAATCTTATTTACTGAGTACTTTTCAGGTTTTGATTGATCTTGGTTATCAAGCATGATAAAGATTTGCATTCCAGGACCACAATAATTATATCTAGGAACGTGTTTCTCACCGGGGTATTTAACCCATGGAGTTCCTGGCAATTTCCCTAATGAAAGAGCTATATTACCACCACACGCTATCTGCGATGTGGAAATAAATTTACATTTTTTTCTATTACATTTCCCACTCTTGCCTGTGAGTGCGAGTTTTTCATTTTATTTTTTTTTTGTTGTTGTTATCATTGTCGATCTCTACATTGAACACAATATAACTTCATATTATTATTATATGGATATAACTGACTTTTCAGCGACATGAAAATAAGAACCAACAAGACACCATCCAGCATTACCAAATTCTATCAGAATGATTATAATAGGCACATCAAGATCTGGTAACACACAATTATTACTTAATCTGATAATGTGATGGCTCAAGTTGAGAAAGTTATATTTAGTAGTGCCATCTGTCGATGATCAATGATGTTACAAAGTACTTAAAAATTTTAATCAAAATGCAAAATTACTGGATGAAGACAAAAACAATATCATTGATTACTGATATTGATGAAGCTACATCCATAGATGACCTAGATGGATTCATTAACAATCTCTTAGTGTGCAATGATTTGATGCTAGATAAACAATCCAATCCAGCTTGGATATTTTCTCGAGGTAGACATAAAAATACTGACATGATTTATGTCACACAATGATATACACAGTTACTTAAGGTGATCAGAGACAACTGTAATATTTTGGTTGTGTTTAATGGCGTAGATAATTATACTTTGCAAAATATTTATTACACTTGGTGTTCAGGGGACATGGATCTGATCAAGTTTGAAAACTTTTTTTCAAAAGCACAAGCTGTTCAGTTTGGATTTATAACGATAAATTTACATGACCCAAGAACATGGTATTGTGTAGGTTTAGACAAACTCTTTGGTCCGTGAATTTTAGTTCATAGTAGGTGAATAACCAACGCTGAGAAAACATCACGTGAAAACAAAAAGAGTCAAAAAATAATCTGATCCAATTAAAGAATTTTTCGGCTTAACACTATCAACGGTATTTTTCAGCCTTGTAAGAACCTTTAGTTTTTGTAAATAAGGTTGCTAGCAAAGTGGTCTGTTCACCCTCTCTGCTGCTGTGTTTTCAGCTCTAAATGTGCCTTTTTTAAAGGCAAATTACAAAACTGAGACAAACAGGATGAAAAACAACAAAAAAATTGTTATGGTTACAAAACTTTACATGACTAGTTCAACATGAATTGAGCAATGCAATTGCTTTATACCAACACTTTTAATGTCATGTTATATATATACAGTATTTATATATATGTATATATATATATATATATATATATATATATATATATATATATATATATATATATATATATATATATATATATATATACATACATATATATATATATATATATATATATATATATATATATATATATATATATATATATATATATATATATATATATATATATATATATATATATATACACACACACACACACACACACACATGCCCTGAAGGCAAATATCAAATATAATACACAATAGATTATTATTAAAAAATATCAATATTGTACACGTTGTTTGAATGTTTGACAGCTTTAGGCCTATTGAAATCCACAGCTTAGTCATTGCTGAGACAGCAAAAAGCACCGAAGTCATCCCTGCTTAAATGTTTTCTCTAAATAAATACATAGATCACAAATAGTGAGTAATAGTGTAAATAGTTCAAAACAAGACTTTTTTTTAATACTTTTTCTCTACCATGTTACTTTGTAATTCGGTCTTTATTTCTCAACAGATAATGTGAACTTGCAGATACTGCCCCTCTTTTATACCATATTAATCTAATATTTAAATCAGAAATTCATAAATTGTGCAATTCAATGCTGTACCACAAAGTTCCTTATCCAATCACAATATCTCTGGCTTTTTTCATTTATATATTACTAGCTAAAAAAATGGTTTTTCAACTCCGAGTGGAAAAAGATGATGATATGAAAAGCTATACAAAATTTGAATATGACACCTGAGCCTCCCATAATGTTCTGCGTGTGGAGGAAGTAGCATCAAAATGTTCCATTTTTTGTAGTCTTGCATCCCGCAACATACTTATCTCACACATGAGCATTGCATGTCTATCAGTTTCAAATTTTATCCATGTGAGCCTAACTGGGAAATGGGGTAGAGTTTTGGACAGATGTCAGTGCCTTGAATGGTTTCTTTTAAAAAAAAGGGCAAACCCAGCATTGAATAATACTTTGTAGATTTAGATACATATGAAATTAATCTATACTGCCCAGGCGACTCACAATGGCAGATGCTGTTTTGATCGATAAATAAGTTCTCTGAGTGAAGATTGTTTTATTTATTTGACTTCTACTTTTTGTAAATCCTCACTCTTTTTTATGATTCCCCATTTTCACTGCACTGTTTCAAACTCGGCCAGATTTGATTAGTTTATCCTTCATTGCTACTGAATACAATTTGCTGATCATATTGAGACTTCTGAATGCAAACGCATCAAAATTAATTTCCTATCACCAATAGAGATAACGGTTACTACTGATATAGTCTGACAATATTTACAATTGGTGCATCTCCAGTGGCTGATGTTATGATTCAAGTCACAACAAGATCAATAGTTGCTGCTGCAGCAAGACCACAAAAAGCATCTACAACTATACACTCGTGTTTGTATTTCACAAATCAGCATAGTTCTCTTAGTGAGTTACCTTTTGCAGGTATTGCTCTGCTTCTATTTGTTTTCCATGTAGGTAGGGCTATGGGTCCATCAAAGTTTTTCTATTAATAATATAATCACGTATTTTAATTGCACAACAGTCAGACCTTATCTGGTTTCATCACCACGCAGGTGCAAGACACACATATACTTTTAATAAATTATTTTTTTTTACTGGTAAAATTGTCATACAGTTATAAAAAAAACAAGAAAAGAAAAATGCAATCCCCTGCTTTGAGTATACTTAAATCTCCAGTGATTGTAATTATGTTGGTTTAGCACCACTCTCATTCAAAAACACACAGAGTACACCAGATTCTCTTGCATCTAACGATCATCTTTGCCCAACAACCATTACCCGAACATGTGTGTCCTTATTGAATAACAGTCAAGATCGTTTTTGTCTCAGCTGAGTTAATGTTGGTGAAAATTATTTCTTGGTGAATGTAACAGGGATGTATACATCAAATTGTAGAAACAATCCCAGAGAGGTTTTGCATCTGCTGCTACAGTAAACACTAAGTGTTTTCATGTGTGCAAACAATTATTCCAAGATGGCCTCCAGTGGTTGTGATACATCAGGGTGAGTCCACTGACCAATTTCTACTTGACCCTTAACACAAATATATGACAGTTCATACAAGAGTCTGGTAACACCACTTTGACACACATATTCAATAACAGTTGGAACAAAATTTGTATCGATGTTTACACCCATTGCCTGTTGATCCAACAGCCCATCAGTAAATTCAACAATGCAACCACATCACTGCAGTCAGATTCCATTACCTATATATAGTTACTGAATCTAACCTTAAACACAAACACAAGGATTAAGTACCTGTCAGGAGAAATGATGATTGCTTCAAACTAAATCTCAACTCCAGCAAGTAATGATTTAGATAATGCAACTATGCAAATTGATCATCATCCTTGATTTTGTGCCCTGTTATACTAGTTGCACAAGCTCAGGGTTAAGATAATTCATTTCATTTATCAACATTCCATTTGACCCCATATTTACTTCTGATTATGATAAACAGGTATGATCCTGACACAGAATCGTCAATGCCTCCTGGCATGACTTAAACACAGAGCTTCAAGTCAAATCGGATGAGGACCCAGAGCACAGAGTATTGATGAGTCACTGACAAATTGGTCTTATTCTGATTCAACTATGGAGTGGACCAAATCCAGCTTTCAAGCCGCAATCAATTAAATTTATCGGGTGTAGGCCATTTCAGAATCCCCTCACACTTCACATGACTACATAGGAAATGTGTTGGTTGATATTGGGGAGGAGGAGAATTCCTCTTTTTGTCTCCTTTCCCAATCAGTGAAGATTAAAGAGATTAATTACCAGCTCTCAGTGTCAGATTGTTGAACCAGACAACTCTAAGATGTTCTTCTCTTCTTCTCGGAAAGCCAGGTTTGAGCAACCTTCTCCTCTGACAGGCTCCAGCACATTCAGTACACCCTTTTCCCCCAAGTGTTTGCCAAGAATTTGGCAGTTATCTACCTGTCTGATCCATTGCATTTCAAGCTGGTTCATAATATAGTGGTTTGGCTATTATCAGGACAGCCTTTAAGCAATTTAAACATTCAATTGTGGAGAGAATCTAGGGGAGCCAGAAGGCCCTCCACTCTAAAGGTTTACAAGGGAAAGTGGCATGTGTTTAGGGACTGGTGCCAGGCCTATCACATCATTCCTTTGCCTGCCCCATCCCTCAATTGGCCAACTTTTTTCTCTGCCTGTTTGAGGAGAAACAGTTGTTGTTGATGCTGATTAGTACTGTCGTCATTTCATGGCGTTACATCAGAGTTGTTTGTCAGAAACAATACTTTAATAATGAGAAAATATAATCATCTGCTTAGTTTACAGTATAGTAGGAAATTCGGTGCAGTCCCATTAGTTACATCATTTATCAAATTACTGTTGTACTTTTCAAATTTACCTCCTAAAATAAAATTTGTCTCAATCAATAAAAAACAGACCATTCATTGTAACTACTTATTTGACTAATAATTTACTTTAAAAAAAACTTATTATTTTCATATGGAATTTAATCTTGGCCTCTTATTTTCATCAACTAATAATTAGTTCATTTTAGAGAAATGAATTTTCTTTTTCTTCTCTCTGTTGTTCTTCTTTTAAACTTCTATGTTTTTCTTTCTTTCTTTCCAATACCTAAATTATATCACTGAACACACTTTGTAATAGAAGCAAACCTGGTCTAGAATAACTGAAATACATGGGGACCATTTGCATTTGAACATTTCATTCTGTTCGTTTGTCCAATAACTGCAATGATATGCAGCAGCCCCCACCCCTCCATCAATCATGTCAGATAATTATAGAGGTCTAAAATCCAGCAAAAACTCTAATTCAGATTATAAAGAATTGTCCCCATTACAGACCTAGTATAGGAGTGTGAACTGATCTGCTCTGCAATTAATTTTCTTTAGGTTTCTCAGAAGATTAAAGTCCAGGCTGCACCTCCAAATTACCTCAGTGATATGATTATCCATGCTATGTTCTCACCAAGATGCACAACCAGGAATTTTGCTACTTTAACGATTTTTAATTTTTATGTTTTGTAAAAACAAGGAAGGGTAATCTCTTCTTTTGATGTCTAATGGAGAAAATATGACTTTTAAAGGTTTTGCCAGAGGATAGCATGCGTAAATCTTCATTTGTCAATTTATCAACCAATCAGGTTCAGACTTGCTAAGATTTCACAAGTGACCATTTTTCATGCTTTCTAGACACTGCTGTCATTGGTGAATTGCAATAAGTCTATTCACGAGAGGTCAATAGAAAGTTCCATGTCATAAATCTTTATGTTAAAAATGGTTGGACTTGAGACATTTCCCTGTAGGGTAACTTTGGCTGAAAGTAGTATTTGGGAGTGCTGGATTTGCAAGGTAGTAGCAGTTCTCCTAAGGTATTATGATCGGGTAAGCATTCTTCAAGAAACATATTTTTACTAGGAAAAATTGGTTTCTACATTCCTTGTAACAAAATGAAGACATAATGACTTTGTATACAAGCTAACAAAACTATACTCTCACCATTTATGAAATCATCTGTACCAAAAATACTACCCATCTTAGGCATGGTTCTTCCTTCTGTAAGGTTATTGGTGGTCAATATCAGTCATATAACTGGCAATGCAAGAAAAAAACACAGCCGAGTCTGGTATTAGTAAAATATGAAGTAGAAAGATATTTAATTAAAAATCATTCAACTTAATATAAGTTAATAATATTAGACACCATATAATGAATTCTAATTAAGCTTATCACAACACCAAAAGATAGGTCACAGCAGTTTATAAACTTTGCCACAGAATAAAGTTGAAGCCATGGGAATACTGTAATACTGTAAAAGTTGAAGCCATCAAAATTACATGAGAATAATACATTGAGATTGACAAGAACTCAAGTAAAACACATAATTAATGCACAAATTTAATCTGAAATTTGCACATGAACAACTAAAACAGAATAAGCAAGGTAGTTTTATTTGGTCATTGCTTGCTGAATATCCAGTAGTCTACTGCATGGCATATTAGGAATTGGTTGAGAATAACCTTAAAACATGCATCAGAAGCAAAAAAGGTCAGCAAAAGTTTGTGTTTTCACTAAAAACTACCTTCCTTATAGAAAAAATTATGAATTTAGATACTTTGCCAACAAATAGCTATATAACTAAATGAAAGCATGATTGAAGACTATCCAATGGTACACACACATCTGATTGCTGTTCATATTGACTTTAACAGTGCAAAATTGAATGTTTTACCTCATTTTTTGGTCTGCTGAAAAATGATATTATTAAGAAGTATATAATATAAAGATAAATGCCAATCACTTATAATAGTACACATATACAACATACTGAGTCATGGATATTATTTTGTGTATTACATATTCCACCTGTTGGGGGGGGGTTAACAACCAATAAACAAAATCCTTAAGTTTAAGGACCTAATTAAAAAAAAAATTCATCAAACAGCTTGAAAGTGACTAATATAAACTGGTCATGAGGGCCAGCAAATAAGTTTCAAACTTTGAAGGCCCAGGTATTAACAAAATGAACTCCCTATGCAAAAAACATATATGTCAAGACAGAAACACCTCTGAATCAGAATTTGATAGGCTAATGTTGACAGTTTGCTGAAAAAACTATTTCAGGAAAATTAGTAAGACTGCCATCAAAACATTAGCCATTCACAAAATGGGTCTCAGAAATGGAAAAAATAAACAAACCAAAAGTAGTGTTGAGATGGACTTGCAAAACTTGCAAAAGAATTATATAAAACAATATTTAGGAAGTTTTCTTAGCAATTTGTAATGACTGATTAAATACATTCTGTATGGATGGCTGATTAGTTCATATGAGAACATTTAACAAATGGGGTAAAAGATATAAATATATACTAAATTTAAAAATTTTCATACCAATCCATAATAAAATGAGCACTGATGTAGCCAATTCTGTTGAAAAGTCCAAACTGGAAAAATCCAGAAAAAATCTGTTGACCAAAAAGAATCTGAGATTTATAATGAAATATTCACTTCCTTTTCTTTTTTATGTAACAATATTAAAATGTACAACACTTATAAAAAATTTATGAAATATTCACTTCCTTTTCTTTTTTATGTAACAATATTAAAATGTACGACACTTATAAAAATTTATAATGAAATATTCACTTCCTTTTCTTTTTTATGTAATAATATTAAAATGTACAACACTTATAAAGATGGTAAAGTGGCAGTTGTTAAAATATTTAATTGAACACACGCAAATTTATAGTGTAAATATTTCACTGCAAATAATACAAATAAATATTTGGACACTTAAATGAAACTGTTAGAAAAGTATAATAAAACAAAATGCAATAATATTAGAATGATGCCTGTAGTGGCCAACAAATAAAGGAAATTAAAATATACATCAGGATTCAATGACTGAATGAGGAAGACCAAAATATAATTGCTTGAAGGTTATCATATGGTTACTAAAATACAGAACAAGGTATTATATTGATTTTACGAAAGTTATCACATGGCTTCTATGGTAAAACAAGGTTGATTTTATCCATTATATAGTGTACCTTTCATTTGTTTGATCTCCAGATTAAAGATGTTTTTAACTACATCTCATGAGTCTGGCATTTTAACAACTGCCTCAAAGATACTTCTGATTTTGTGAACATTGTCAATTGTAAATTGAATACAAATTTTTTTTATCATATGGCACAAAACTGTTCAATGATCACAGCCCTTTCCTCATCCTTAAACTTGCCACTAAAATTGTAGTTGTAGTTGTGCTATTCCATTTTGTTTTGAAGGCTTCTTTGTCAAACATTTTAAGATTTTAATTCAGGGCCTCAAAGTCGACATATATAAACTTAAGGTACTAGCATCATATTATGAAATTGTCTGGATTTTAATGGATCATGTTTTTGTGCATGTCAGAACTGACACAAGTTGGTTGGAAGTGGTGCATGCCAGACCTGACAAAAATTGGTACACAAGATATTATGTATGCCAGATCTGACATGAATTGGTAAACAATATATCATGTATGCCAGATCTGACATGAACTGGTACATAGGATGTCATGTATGCCAGACCTGACATGAATTGTTACACAGTATATCATGTATGCCAGACCTGACATAAACTGGTACACAGGATATAATGTATGCCAGATGTGACATGACTTGGTACACAGGATATCATGCATGCTAGACTTGACATGAATTGGTACACAATATATCATGTATGCCAGATCTGACATGAATCGGTACACAGGATATCATGTATGCCAGTACTGACATGACTTGGTACACAGGATATAATGTATGCCAGATGTGACATGACTTGGTACACAGGATATCATGCATGCCAGTACTGACATGACTTGGTACACAGGATATCATGCATGCTATTACCAACTTAATTTGGTATGTAGTATGTGTTGCATGTCAGTGCTTACATTTTACAAGAACTGAAATATAGGGTGTGGTGAAGGCCTCAACTGACACAAGTTGGCATGCACAATGAGGTCTATGCCAAAGCTGACATCTCACCCTAGCAGGTATTTAGGGTGTGGGGCATGTCAGAGCTGACATTTTACCTTAGCTGGTATTTAGGGTGTGGTGCATGCTAGAGCTGATATTTTACCCTAGCTGGTATATAGGGTGTAGAGCATGTCAGATCTGACATTTTACCCTAGCTGGTATTTAGGGTGTGGTGCATGTCAGAACCGATATTTTACCCTAGTTGGTATTTAGGATGTGATGCATGCCTCAGCAGACATTTTTTGCTAGCTTGTACTTAGGGTGTGGTGTATAACAGAAGTGACATTTTACCCTAGCTGGTATTTAGGATGTGTTGCATGATAGAGCTGACATCATACCCTAGCTGGTATTTAGGGTGTGGTGTATGACAGAAGTGACATTTTACCCTAGCTGGTATATAGGGTGTGGTGCACGTCAGAGCTAACATTTTACCCTAGCTAGTATTTAGGTTGTGGTGCATGTCAGAGCTTACATTTTACCCTAGCTGGTATTTAAGGTGTGGTGCATGTCAGACATCACATCTTACCATAGCTGGTATTTAAGGTGTGGTGCATGCCAGACATCACATCTTACCCTAGCTGGTATTTTGTGTGTGGTGCATGCCAGACATCACATCTTACCCTAGCTGGTATTTAGTGTGTGGTGCATGCCAGACATCACATCTTACTGTAGCTTGTATTTAGGGTGTGGTACATGCCGAAACTGACATTTTACCCTAGCTGGTATTTAGGTTGTGGCACATTTCAGAGCTAACATTTTACCCTAGTTGGTATTTAGGATGTGGTGCATGCCAGATCTGACATTTTACCTTAGCTGGTATTTAGGGTATGGTGCATGCCAGAGATAACATCTTACCCTAGCTTGTATTTTGTGTGGTGCATGCCAGAGCTGACATCTTACCCTAGCTGATATTTAGTGTGTGGTGTATGACAGAAGTGACATTTTACCCTAGCTTGTATTAGAGTGTGGTGCATGCCAGAGCTGACATCTTACCCTAGCTGGTATTTAGGGTGTAGTGTATGCCAGAGGTGACATCTTACACCAGCTGGTATTTAGGGTGTGGTGCATGCCAGAGCTGACATTTTACCCTAGCAGGTATTAGGGTTTGGTGCATGCCAGAGCTTACTCAGATTTTATTCTCAGGCATGGGGTGTGTGTGTGTGTCACAATTGCAGTCCAGGTTGTCAGGAAATGTATAAACTTGAAATATCACCACGTTTGATGTGTAAACATCATCACAAGCAGTATTAATCAATTATGCAAGTCACCAGCCACCCAGATTATATAAGAGCTGCCAGTCAAAGGGCTTGTAGTCCTCACACCCAAGCATTAAACATTGGTCCAGGGTTCAAAAGGAAGACAGCATGGTGAACGGGGCATGTTCTCACCCACCACATAAAAAAGCAAGCAAGAAGACATTGTCAGCTAAGTTTGATTGGAACAGTCCACAGTGATATTCAATCAGAATTAAGAGAGGGTGGGATTAAATCTTAGATTGAAATTATAGCTTAAACGTGCAGTAAATTTATTTAATTTTGTGAATTGGCTGGTAGGTTACTTTGTAGTAAACAGTACCTTTAAGTAATGTGTTATGTTAGAGTTTATGCATATTTGAATCGGAGTTTAGAAAAATGATTTACATATGTATGATTAGTTATAATAGATGTTTGAATAGATCAGATCATGGATATTTGAATATTTGGTATGAGTTGTGATGTAAAGAGATGTGTCTGATTGTTGTTTCAATGTTTGTCCAATGGAATTATGATTTATGTACTGATGTGAATCAATTTATTGTTGTATGTGCTTTTATTTGTTGTTATGTTGTATTTTACCATACAAGAATGTTTGCATATTTTGGTGTGAATGAATGTGTAACCCGTGAAATTTAATAGCCTTATCTGATGATAGGCTATGTGTTGTGTGAGATGTGAGCACTGAGGGAAATATTGTACCATCCGTGTTTTCACAGGAAGCTTTTTGGGGGACAGAACTTCTGCTGCAAGTTTCATAGTCTTGAGTCTCTAAGAGGGAGACTGAAGTGAGACTGACAGTGTAGTCGGAGTCAACAATGTGCGGTCTACAAAGAAAAGAGGGATAGAAGGGGGAAGGAGGAAGGTGGTCTGGAGGAGGAAATAAAGGAGGAGGATGAGAAGGAACTTGGAAGAAGTTATGGAGGATGAGAGGGAATTAGGAGATAGAGAAAATACCCAGATGAGTAGAACACAAGGACAGGTGGAAATATCACACTATGAATCAAATGATGCGATAGGTTAGAAAGGGTCAAGTGGAAGAAGTGTATTTGGGAAATTCAAATCATTGACCATTTAATTGTTATTAAATTGTTATTACTAAACTTCACCCTTTTTGTATCTTTAATCATCTAACAATCGGCATTGCTGACTGGAGTCTTGGAGCTGAACATCTTTCTCTAAATCAACTTCCATACTAAAATCGAGCCTGGGTGGGGCTTCTACAATAAATTAAATAAATATTAGAAGCACCCCACCACCAAAACCTGACCGTGGGGTGACCTTTGACAGCTGGTATGCAGTATGTTAGAGCTGACATGGGCTGGTATGCAAGATGTTAGAGCTGACATGTGCTGGTATGCAGTATGTTAGAGCTGACATGGGCTGGTATGCAAGATGATAGAACTGACTAGGGCTGGTATGCAGTATGCTAGAGCTGACATGGGCTGGTATGCAAGATGTTAGAACTGACAAGGGCTGGTATGCAGTATGCTAGAACTGACATGGGCTGGTAGTCAGTATGCTAGAGCTGACATGGGTTGGTATAGAATATGTTAGAGCTGACATGGGCTGGTATGCAGCATGTTAGAGCTAATATTTTATATGACCTAAAATGCCTGTAGTGGTTAATGCCTGTGCTGACATTATATATTCTGGATGTGTCATATGTCTGCACTGACATTTTATGAGTTCATATTTTGGGTTTTTGGTGTATGCCCAAGCTGACATTTTATGTGAATCGATACAGAGGATATGGTGCTTGTCAGAACTAACATTTTTGTAGACCAGTCTCTTCTACTTTATTAAGTCCATTACTTATACAAAACATTATTATTACCATGTTCTTTTAATTGGAGAAATATCTGACAGCTTTTAGGGACAACAAAATACAAAATTAAAAATGCTGGAATGATTTAATGAAAAAAAAATAAAATTCATATATAAATATACAGCATGTATGTAAATATATAACTATTGTTGTGACATAAATAAAATATTATGTAGTATTTTTAATTATCCACATTT
The DNA here is from genome assembly GCA_016746295.1 of Potamilus streckersoni. Taxonomy (NCBI): domain Eukaryota; kingdom Metazoa; phylum Mollusca; class Bivalvia; order Unionida; family Unionidae; genus Potamilus; species Potamilus streckersoni. The sequence continues at coordinate 829,751 of JAEAOA010001929.1, forward strand.
GAAAACTTGTAAATCTAAAAAATTATTGTTGAGCAATCTAAAACTAAAAAAATGGTGAAAAGTATAACAACATACAAAACCAAAAATGTACTTAGTATATTTAATGCTTTACTTTCAATTAAGAGAAAAACTACCAATGGTGGTATGACCATCATTAACTATACATTTATCATTACTGTATTCACGGGGTACAAAGCACTGTAGATGTTTTGGATTTGAACTAGAAACTGACCTGTATGTATGTATATACCAATTAATTCTATAAGCAACTTTGACAGAGAAAATGGAAAATAACCAAAAACAACACAAGTGTATCAAAACTAAATCCATGTTGACCATACTGTCCATTCAGAAGGAGCAGTGATAACAAGATCTAGACAATGTCTGCCTTGGTAGTTCTTATGAATGTAGGCAGATCAGGATAATTTGTATTTAGTACCAAAAAGACATAATGGGAATGATTAGGAAATTCAGATTGAGTGGTAACAACATTTTCAAGATGGCCACAGGATCAGATATATATTCCTTTAGTGAAAATCCTATCTTAGATGACAAGCCATTTAGGATGAATAGTGACAAGAGATTTTCATGCTAACCAACATGGCAACCAATGCATAACTGATGGTACATTTTAACTTAGGACCAACTAAACATTTTCAATCATGATACCATGGTTGCCATTCTGGACATCTGAGAGACATGATTTTCATGAAGGGCGAAGTTGACAATGTTAGAAAACTTTTAGTTTAAGCCCCTTGTTGATATCACCATTCATTCAGCAGGAGTGATCACTATATTTTTAATATGCAGCCTTACGGAAAGTCATATGGGCACCATAAGGAGCAACATGACACTGGAATTATTGTGTTTGTCAAGTTTCATAGCAATCCTCCAGTGTTTTCAGAGAAGTGATAACCAACATATGCTACTAGATGCAAGACGAAAGCCATCACATAAACATATTTTAGTGAATGACCAGTATAGTAAATGAATAGTAATAATAGTATTATCATCATTAAGTATAATGTATTAATCACTGATACTGTTAAGTTAGAGGTCATATGAACACAACCTGTCCAGTGTAACTGGACAAAACTAATAACATTTGCCTTGACAAGCAATTGTGAATACACCATAACCAATTAAGCTCACAACAGAAAGGACTGATATGTACAAAGTTGCTATGATATAATAACACTATTATGATATGACAGAAATCACTAGGTGAAAGCATTAAAAAATGGTCCTACTTACTAGCATATAGGGCTGTGAATGTTTTATATCACTGTAAGAAGTATGCTGACCAGCTCAGTTTGCTGTATATACTGACCAGTTCAATTGGGTGAAGTATGCTGACCAGCTCAGTTTGCTGTATATACTGACCAGTTCAATTGGGTGAAGTATGCTAGCCAGTTAAGTTGGCTGTGTATGGATTAACATCCGAACACGAACACAAGATAAAGAATCATCAGAAAAAGATAACTGAAAATCTGAATTTTAGAACTCAATAAAACCTGTCTACATAAGAATTGGCTGTGTTGATATTACTTTACCTGTATTTAGGTATGACTTGACAGTTTCACAAAAAGTTATTTCCAAAGGTTTTGATAGTAAAGTTAGTATTATCATCTGCCATGAATAAGCTATTATGAACCAAATTAACATTTTCATACATGGCCCCCACTCCAAATGAACATCATTTTACATGGCCCCACTCCAAATGAACATCATCTTACATGGCCCCCCACTCCAAATGAACATCATCTTACATGACCCCCACTCCAAATGAACATCATCTTACATGGCCCCCCACTCCAAATGAACATCATCTTACATGACCACCACTCCAAATTAACATCATCTTACATGACCACCACTCCAAATGAACATCATCTAACATGGTCCCCCACTCCAAATGAATATCATCTTACATGACCCTCACTCCAAATGAACATCATCTTACATGGCCCCCACTCCAAATGAACATCATCTTACATGGCCCCCACTCCAAATGAACATCATCTTATATGACCCCCACTCCAAATGAACATCATCTTACACTGCCCTCACTCCAAATGAACATCATCTTACATGGTCAACACTCCAAATGAACATCATCTTACATGGTCAACATTCCAAATGAACATCATCTTACATGGTCCACACTCCAAATGAACATCATCTTACATGGTCCACACTCCAAATGAACATCATCTTACATGGCCCCCACTCCAAATGAACATCATCTTACATGGCCCCACTCTAAATGAACATCACCTTACACAGCCCTCACTACAAATGAACATCACCTTACACAGCCCCCACTCCAAATAAACATCATCTTACATGGTCAACACTCAAAATGAACATCATCTTACATGGCCCCCACTCCAAATGAACATCACCTTACACGGCCCTCACTCCCCAAACGAACATCACCTTACACGGCCCTCACTCCAAATGAAAATCACCTTACATGGCCCTCACTCCAAATGAACATCACCTTACATGGCCCTCACTCCAAATGAACATCATCTTACATGGTCAACACTCCAAATGAACATCATCTTACATGGCCCCCACTCCAAATGAACATCACCTTACACGGCCCCCACTCCAAATGTACATCACCTTACATGGTCAACACTCCAAATGAACATCACCTTACACGGCCCTCACTCCAAATGAACATCACCTTACACGGCCGTCACTCCAAATGAACATCATCTTACATGGCCCCCACTCCAAATGAACATCACCTTACACAGCCCTCACTCCAAATGAACATCATCTTACATGGTCAACACTCCAAATGAACATCATCTTACACGGCCCTCACTCCAAATGAACATCATCTTACATGGTCAACACTCCAAATGAACATCATCTTACACGGCCCCCACTCCAAATGAACATCATCTTACACGGCCCTCACTCCAAATGAACATCATCTTACATGGTCAACACTCCAAATGAACATCACCTTACATGGTCAACACTCCAAAAAACCCATCATCTTACATTGACTTCATAACAAAAATGAACATCATACATGAACCCAACCCTTAAATATAAAACCATAGAAAACACAAAAATGTAAATCAGATCTACAGGTGTTCCAAAGCTAAATCTATTGCGCAGGTGCATCAGTATACTGATTTTATATTAATTTCCATACACAAATCAGAGTGGACTGAAAGGTTAAAGTGAGTGCACTTGAAGTGTGCTTTTGATAGGGCTTATTTTCGGCACAACTGTAGTCAAAAAATGAGATTGCACATGAGTAAAACAAAGAACAGTAAAAATAACACATTAAATTAAAGTCTTAAATTGGATAAACAAAGAAACTTGTACACACAGTACAAAGTTATGCAATAATATCTGGAGAAACAATTTTAAAAAATGTGGAATGGATTTCAGGTCAAGGATTTCCTATTCATACCAAAGTTCAATATAAATGTATTCCTTTAAATGACAAGTGTAAAGTATAACATGTATCCTTATTATGCTGCTTTACTTCTACCTTATTTACACTGATACATCCATTTCTATATGTCTATAAAACCTGAATTTGTTTTAAAAATATCATCACATGTTAGCAACATAGTACTGATCCACTAATAAATTTGTATTAAGGGACCTGTGTGATAAAGTGCTCACTGTTCCAGATCACTGCCATCTCACCTCTGTCTGCATGGGTTCAAGTCTAATGCTTGCCTACATAATGAAGCTTGCCAGTAGCTTCTCATTAGTTGGTGGTTCTTCCTCCACCAATTATACTGGCTGCCATGTATAGCCTATCTTGTGCTGACAAATGGCATCAAACTCTATAACAACAACATTTCTATAAATCCATATACTTGACAATGTCATATTTGTTATAGATATAAAACTACTGATTCATAAATAATATTAATGACATCACCTTTAGAATTTTGGCATCTAGAACAGTCAAGCCCTGACATTTGTGTTGTTTATTCTACACTGAAAGGTTATTTTAGGTAAAATTAAAGTTTCTGGATATTTCCATAGAATCAAATACCATGGTTAAATGTGAGAGAAAAAAACAACAAAACAACATCAATGTTCATTTAATAGGAAAAAAAAGTGTAATACAAATGTTTTTAGGGAAATTACTACATTATCTTAATAAAATATTAATAAACTATCAGATTAGCTATATGATAAAGATTTCAAATTTCATTTTCATTAGTGTGATACATATAAAATTGGTAAACTTTAAACAACTTATAACCATTCTGAATAACCTACATAAAACTAAGTATCTGTTTATACAAATGGGAAGAAATTGCTCTCATTTTAAATCATGATTGTTCATTTACATCATACAATTGGTTCAGACAATCAAATTTCTACAAAATGTTACTTACCCTCCAGCCCCCCAAAAATGTTGATACAAAAGAAATTTACTTTACTTGGAAAGAGAATGTCATATAAATGTTTGAAATTAACTCATTTTGATTTTTTAATATAATTTATATAACAAAAGTTTCAATATATCAAAAATATTTCAAAACATATTCCGTATGGCAAATGTGCTGACAATAAAAAAAAAATTTCCCTATCAAAAAAAATGAAAAAGTTTTGCAGTCAATAAAGGGCTAGAAATACATAGCAAAAAGTGAAAAATTTGCTACTTTTTGCTACAAGGTAAATATCCAGCAAAAACAATTTCAATCAAGAATTTTGAATGAATGAATTGTCAGTGAGTGACAATTTAGCCTCTTGAAAAGCCATTCCATTACTGGACTGAAAAGAAAATTTTGCTACTTAATGTTCAACTCTAACTTTGCAGTGTACATCAAAATAGGGTATGACATAAAAGATTTAGAAAAAGACGGGTACTGACTATATGTAATTTTGATAGACAAAAAAGTTGTACAAAAATGACTCAGGTAATGACAGCATGTAATCATGATTGACATTATTGTCACTTCCTATAAGTAACCAGTACATGACCAGTGTGTAAATTAAAATTGACTTAAACAATCTATTTATTATTTACTTACATGAGGCATTTTCCAGCATGGGGTACAAACAAACATTTTGTAGCACTGTACATACCACAATGCATACTAAGGTATACTGGAATTTTATTAGGGATGTATAATATAATGTTCTAGGCAAGGGATCTGACACATTTCTAAAGTTCTAGGTGAAAAAAATATTGTATCTGATTTATAGCAAAATGACACCAAATTATATCCATTCTATTGTTGAAGAGAAAAAAAACACTATTTTCATAAAATCACAGCCATCACCCTGACAAGATATTTATAAGAGGGCCCACAGACATAAAACATGCAACAAATGAAAACAAATATTTAGTGGACTTTAGAACTTACATAAAATTCACACAGAAAACAAGTGCTCTCCTAAAACTCTTTTTCTGATTCTTGATTTTACAAAGGAATATAATTATGTACTTAACACATTACACATACACTAGTGAATAACTATAAAATGTTTTTTTAATTCCAACAGTTGGCCTGAATATCTTTCACAACATCCCATCATGATGGCATAAATGTCAAACATGTGAATAAAATATAATAAATATAATTACATTTGTAAAACTATAGTTATTCTAATAGATGCCCTGGGGTGGTGGTGAAATTTCCAAAGGGTGGTGCCTGAAAACTGTACATCACTGTGAGAATGAAAACATTCATAAATTGTTTAAATTTTCTAGCAGTCATTGGATTACTCCCAAACTGCTTTCATTACCTGTGCATACCATACTGGATACATCAATAAGGTAGGAATTTCCTTGTTTTGAAAAAATGTTGAGGTGTTTATTAGACAGGGTGCTTCTATTAGAATAACTATGTTATTCAAAATTAATCTGTGACAAATACAACTGTTTTGTAAAAAAAAATTGAAAATTATTTTGTCATAAAAAATGATTACTCAGGGCATTTCATTCATTCCATATTGACAGCAACTACTTTAGTACCAGTATTATAGTATATACCACCAGAAAAAATACAGCGGTAAAGTGGTATATTGGTAATATATTGCACCACTAATAATTCTGAACATCTTAAGAAACTGTCTGTTTACAGATACCAAATTTTCTTTGTCTAAGTAATTTTTCATGAAATGTGATTTTTTTTTCATGCCCTGTAATATTTGGACATTGTTACAAAATATGTTAAATAGTTACTTATGTTTTTCATAATGATAAGACAAGAGAGACATACTAATAATGACTTTTTGGAAAATTGAGGAAAGTTAGAAACTTGTAAAGTAGAAGTTCTCATCTTGAAATGTTTGTTTAATAACCTCCACTGTGGAGGTGACATAACACTGTGGTGACATATCAGTTAAGGCTATTGAAATTAGTTCCAGTGGTTAATAACAGCTTTCAAAAAATAACCTAGCAGAAATAGATCCTAACTTCATGTCTTGCATATATTGTTATGAATTTATAAGTATTGGAATGTAACTTTATTACAATACATGTTTCAGTACTGGACCACACATACTGGGATTAGTTACTGGTTCTGTTGTCAATAGTTTGGACTCTCCCACCTTCTACCAAAATTCACCATTGTTTTGACTGTCTGGAAAATTACAATCAAACATCTTGCTATTATATCTAGTTTCATCATTTTTATTTAATGATAAACACTGCTATTATTCAGAGTTATATTTATGCAGATTTTCAAGGGTAGAAGATGATATTAGGGATTAAAACATGATAGATTCCTTTTCTTCACATGAAATTGTGCTTTTGAAAATACTTGCACTGTCGTATGGACTAAAATAAACTAAATGGAATTAGGCAAGTAACATTGGTTTTTATTCATTATTGTAAACATAAAGTTTGCTTACTCTGCCATGTGACTTAAGGAATAGTCTAATACTGTCTGTGTGGGTTTGGTTCCTTGGGCTTGTATTTTTCATTTGTTTGTTTTCATATAAGGAATTTTTGTAAAAATAGTGTTTTCTGATGGACACAAAATTATTGTTTGTCTTTCAAAAATATGCAGAAAATGTTGTTATCAGGATAAGCAATGTAATAAATATAACTAAAGATAACTGAAATATAACTAAATATGGCTGACACTGGCAATTCCTCTCCAGCAGATACATCCCTCCACCCACAAAATACTAAATTTGTCTATTTTTTGTCAATGCTATGCAGACTGATATATTCCCCTGACTGTTCATTTGCAACCAACTCTTTCATGTCATCTGAACTACCCCTGACTTTCAATTCCTTGTATGCTGTATCGGATCTGTACTTGTAGAACATTGACATCACCATGAATATTACTGTATCTACTGCCATCAGCACCGCAAACAGGAAAAACTCAGCAGTCTGAGAAAAAAATTAAATAAAAGAATTTTATGGAAAGAGAAGTGTAAAAAGATCATTGCACTACACATGCAATATTTCTTATGTGCAGAAATAGAAGAAAAATATAGTAATGGAATGTGAACTAATCTAATGCAATTGAGAATGACTTATGAAGTAGATATCAAATATACTGGGGCATATTTTAATAATCATCAGTCATTCCAAATGCATCTAATTAAAACACCACACCACTTTTACATGCCCATTTGGTAATAAAGGTAAAGGTTAAATATGTTTATCGTATGTTTTGTCATGTAATTTAATAAATAATGACTTTAAAAGAGGTGTTTATTTCAAAAGACAAATACCTGTATTCAATCTTACAATTTTATTATTTTAAATCACTCACACACACAATTTTATTGAAAGCAGGTATTCATTTTTAGAAATGTGTATTTGCTTTTAAGTAGTTATTTTGATTGCAATATGAAAAATAAAAAGACTCCATTGCACTCTTTTCACCTAGCATTCAGGACATTTTGCTCCACCATCAACTGCAAAATCCTGCCAAGATGTCACATCACAGAGTGTTGCTGGGCATGATAGACTTCACTTACATTTCTTGGATATCAATTTTTCTAATGGTTACTTCAAATCACAAAGACCAATAAAGTCTGGTCTTTCTGTAATCACTTCACTTCAGAATCTACTGATAAAAACATAATTGTCTGTGAAGTTAAAAAAAAACACATAACCACATAAAAATAATATTTATATTTGCAAATTTCAGAGAATATTTACCTGATCACAATAACAGGAGGAAATTAACTCCCAAAATGCATACAAGCCATAATACACTTTGCCACATAAGAAACACAATTTTGGGACTCCCAAAACTATGTAACATGGTCATATTTTGAAAACCATTATTTATAGGAGTCCTAGCCACAAAGTTTTCCTCAGCAACAAAAAGAATGACCATGTCTTGACCACCTCAATATACTGGTAATCATGCTCACTAACAGTATGGCCATACACTAAACAGTCCTGCTCAAAGCTTAGCTAAACCTATCCTCAAGGTTATACAACTGATATAGTGGCAATTAAAGGGTAAGGCAGTCTGATATAAAATAACTTTCAAAGATTACTTAGTTGTCTAACAATAGCTAGCCCTGCTAGAGTTATATGTCAGATTAAACTCTGCTGTAGTGGAGTCCATTTCTCTAATTTGCATAGGTAAAGTTGCACAAAGTAGAACAGCCCTATTTGTCTTTAGTTGAAGAATATCAAAAAGACTTAATGAAGAACCCCACAGCATTGAATGAGAATGTTCAAGCTGACTTTACTAAAGATTATGATCAGTAGTAATGTTTCTTTGGAGTAAGATTTTAACTCCATATATAAAATGCAAAATATGATTTTAAAGTTGTTGGAATAATGTTAAATAAGATTTTAAAGTTGTCAGAATAATGTTCAATTTTTTTTTATTTTTGAAGAGTGCAATTCTGGAAGCAATATATATCAGCAAAAGCAAGTAAAAAATAAATTTAAAAACTCCAGTTTTTACTGTGTCAAGCACAGTAGCAAGGGGTAGTATTGAATTCAATGCAAATAATGCAAACATATCTACATTAGTCATTTCAGTGTATGACTTCCATCAATATAGGAGCACCATCTTTATTTAGCATATTCAACATTCTGAACTGAACATTCAGATTAGTTCTTGTTATTCTCAATTTATTATAATTTTGTTATTGTCAAAATACTGTTGCAGGATGATTTTAGCTATGAAACTGACTGACTGAATGAAAATATCAAGCACTTCCTTGTGTTTGCAAAGGCATTTATTACTGCCGTATTACATGCAAGAAATCTATTAAGCTTAAAAAGTATTATGTCCTCCCCCTCCTCTAAAGAAATGGTCAGCCCAAATATGATATGTGATATTTATTTTTCTATACAGATAATATTTTGTGGCATTAGACAGAGTCCTGGCAATATTAATATTCTGGTTGTTGTGAACAACTTGGACTTGCTCCAAGAATCCAACATATGAAAATATAGCTTATTCTTGACTCAGCATTAATTTTTTAGTCACATGAACTGAACCATTTTTGAGTCTCACAAACTGTCCAATACTGTCTGGAAATATGGCATCTATGAGAAAAACAAAAACAAATCCTCTTTTCTCTCAATATACCATGCAGACTAACAGTATAGAAAAACCCCAACTCCAACAGATGCTATTAATATACCAGATGTTCAACAGTTTAAGCTTGATGAGGTGGATGGTGGGCTTATAACACAATGGGGTCAATATTCTAGAAGAAATACATCTTACAACAAAAATATCCATTCTCCATCAAATACAAGTAAATGCAAGCAAACTCTACTCTGATAACCTATCACAGGGCATGATGATAATGATCATTTGAAGACAAAATTCTTAGCAAAGTGGTAGACAACCATGGAAAATATTAATTTATTCAACATGAAATTGCCATGAACCATGTGGCTTCTTCACCAAGGCAAAAACAGCAAAAGTTTCAAAATTGTGCTGGTATCAACAAGATCTGGTATACATCTAGGCAACCATCACTGAGGTAACTATTTGAAGTCAAATATAAAAGTAAAAAGCTTTAAAAAGTGCATTGTGCAACAAAGCAGCATAATAACTTGAATCAAGCATTTGAATACAAGGCTTATTGGGACAGTTTTAACGCCATTTGCTGATTTCGTCAGGAAACATAATGCATCTGGTTAACTACTCCAGTGGTCTACGTGGGTAGAGCGGCCACCTAGGATGCAGGAGATTGAGGGTTTGAGCCTTGGCCAATGTTACTAACAGATGCCTTGCCTGGCATGCATCATTAAAAGGTTAGTAATAGGACTGGTTGGTCAGCAGGTGTCAGGATAATGTGACTGGGTCGGACATGATACCCCAGTGTTAGACTCGCTATAATTGGCACACTACACACATTATAGTGATATATCTGAAAATTTGTTAAAGCTATTTTAAAAACCCAAATCACACACACACACACACATACACACACACACACACACACACACACACACACACACACACACACACACACACATCTGTTAAAGTTTATAAATGCTGAATGAATTACCCACTTGGGTCACTATGCCATGGTCTTGAGGATAATTGCATTCTTTTAGTAATGGGAATAGTCTCTAACAGCTCCAGTGAATGCCTGCTGTGCATTTAAGATAGCAGTTCAAAGCACAAATCGAGTTGTACCTCTACAAGAATTTAGTGAAGAGAGAATGAGTGACTGATAACATTTTGATTCCCTATAGAAATGATAACTTTGCCATGAATACTCAGTACATTAATAAATCAACCAATAATACATCCAAATCAACACAACCCACTCACCCTGCAAAGTGAAGCCTGTGCTTTCAGGAAGCACATCTTGTATGATAACAGGGTCTTGGACAAAGGCTTCTATTTATAGGAAATGAGCCAGGAAATAATCAGAGAGATAATTTTCATGGTTGATATCTACTCTTCCATTATGTCTGAAGATTCTGCAAATCATGTTAAGACTGCTTTGACTGAACAGAATCAGTGCTAATTTCTTGCACTAGCACAAACAAATATGTGACTTACCCCCATATACCTTTAAAATTGATGGCCTTCCAGCTCATGCAACTGCCTCCATGATGGAAGGGTTGAACTTATTTCTGCACCATTTGGTGGACAAGTGCAAAGCATGATGTCTGGGTGCTTATGCAAATCCTGTGACTCTTGGATCTGGGTGCTTATGCAAATCCTGTGACTCTTGGATCTTCTGGGGAAAATATCTCACTTGGATGAGTAGGCTGATGACCCCAAACATTTTTCCATCTGAGTCAGGTGACAATCATTCTGTGGTTTCCATCCCTATTTTCTCATTGACTCAGAACAAGCAAAGTTGATAAAAAGATCACACCATAGATCTGAACACAAAGGCATAGCACACACCATAGATCTGAACATAGACATAACACACACCATAGATCTGAACACAAAGATATTATAGCACACAACATAGATCTGAACACAAAGGCATAGCACACACCATAGATCTGAACATAGACATAGCACACACCATAGATCTGAACACAAAGACATAGCACACACCATAGATCTGAACACAAAGACATAGCAGTGTAGTTCTCCACTGCTTGTCGAGGTAACTGGTTAGCACAGAATTGATTTGCAATGTAATGATGACAACCTTTCCATGAAGCTCAGCCTTCTGCTAAAATTGAGAGGCATTTATGATGAACTTCATTTTTCAGTACATCTATGGGTAGCGCCTTCTAACATCCAGTTCCTGACAAATCTAGAAAAGTGTGACAAAAGATGGGCTTCCAGCTGGGGAGTTTCCATAGGAACCATGCTGATAGCCAGTCCATATTCTGACAAGGATATAAAAATTACTGTTTGTTTCTTCTTCAGGTAGCTACCATTTCAGCAATGGGACAAAAACAAAAAGATGAAGGTAAGGAAATTTAGAAAGGCAATTCCTATGCAGTGAGCATACTAATATCTTCAATTCAACATCTGAATAATATGGATGAACCAAACAGCAATGAGTATATAATCACTGACTGATGCGGAAGCTTGAGTGTTAACAAATGTAGGAAGGTATCACATCTCACCAAGTGTTGATTGCATGAAGCAGTTGGGATAGTGTGATGAGATGCACTTTTAGCAATCTTAAAAATGTGTCATGAAAATTCCAAGGCACATCTGCTACCTGCTATCTCCTTAAGTCTAAAGACAGTGAACAAATCCATGCCAAGCAAAGAGAAATTCACCACTATATTTTTTAACCAACATTGTAGTTGTTAAACAGTCAGCAATCTACCTTTAAAAAAAGTGGACAGACATATTGTCCATCACTATATCTTTATCTGGGTTTGGAATTTCCACATGACAGGCATTAAAAATGTGTCATTATCAGTGCATGGAGAATGACACTTTGCATCTACTTTCCAAGAAATATGGTCCCATTTTATTTTTTCCATTCTTTTTAATCTTAAGGTAGTGAAACAGAAAATAAACTTGCAATGGTCAGCTTTACCACCCGCATCCCCTGATGCAAACCCAATGACTGACTTGATGACAGCAGGGAGATTCCATACATCTCCTAATCACTGCCACTACACTGAAATCAGCCTTTCCATGGCAGGATCTTTGCTTTAACTCTGGTTACAATCTTACCTTGTAGGGTTAATCTGGTCTGCTAAGCCTTCCAAATCTGCATATAACATAAGTCCATCAGATAGGAAAAGGCAGTAGAGTCATCAAAGAACACTGCTGTATACAGCCACTGTAATGCAGGAAACTGAAAACCTGACTACTACAGAGGTAGATGGGTGGCTGACAGTGATTGGATTGGTAAAATAATCAGTAGCACCAACCATTGGGTGACTGTGCACACAAACCAACCAAGTGGGTCCCATTAAAAACTCATGGAAGACAGAAAGACCAGTTAATTTGTGACATGCCTCATTGCAGCAAGTGAACTCTGTTCATATTTTGTAATGAAATTACAGTAAATGGATGGTTGGGTCAAGAACGATAAACAGAAGAAGGCATGAATGGTGGGCACAATTGTTGGAAAAGGTTGGATGGAAACACCATGCTAAAAATGGTCAGCACTCTGGTCCTGCTCTGTCAGGAGAGGCACTTACACTCACTGGGTTACAAAAAGGTAAGAGTAGATTCTCATGGGATAGCTAAGTTTGCTGCTGATGAGTGGGACAACAAGTGAGACAAAAAAATCTATTAAGGCCAACTTTTGTGACATGGTTTCTAAGATAATTTTTCTCATCTGGGACTGACAATGAATGTGAAGGTGTCAAAAGATTTGCATCCATATTTCTCAGTTCATCTTCTTTCAGCTGACTAGAAGCAACTGTAACTGTATGCAAGAGCTGGGGAATTTGGATGACAGGATGGGCATAGCCTACAGAACATCCATCTATATGATAGTGCCATCATGTACAAACAATAACAAAATAAAAAATCACTAAGTCATGAAATAGAGGAAAGACACAAACTATAACAAATTAGGGCACAGTAGAAAGTAAAATTCCAAATTAAAGAGAATTTCAAGTCAAGCATGCCACCAAGTAACATTTAATGTAAGCAAGTCCACAATGGTGATGACAATGCTAATAAAATTAAGGATGGCAAATAAACATAAAAGCACCTTGTTAAAATGGAAAATAGGTCAATAAAATAATAGATGCTGGTTGGTGAAAATGCAGTGTTAGCTATAATGAATGAAATCTTAAATTGATAAATAACTTGCCAAGTCAGAAGTAATTATAATGGTATCTCTGGAAAGTTCCGAGGCAAGTCAGAAGTGGTTAATAGATATCTCAGGAAAATTCCTAGCAAAGTCAGAAGTGGTTATAATAGTATCTCAGGAGATTTTCTAGCCAAGTCAGAAGTAGTTATTCTCGTATCTCATTAGATTTCCTAGCCATGTCAAGAGTAGGTATAATGGTATATCAGGAGAGTTCTGCACTAAATCTTAGTAATTATAATGGTATCTCAGTTGAGTTCCTTCACATAAATGCTACTAAAAAAAGTCAATAAAGAATATTCATGAGAAATATGAATTTTCTTGTCTTTCTGGGAGGGAGGAATTCAGAAGATAGATAAATATTAATTTCCTAATTTATGATGTGGCCAGGTATCTGACAGTGAAATAAATGAATTACAGCAGGCTCTGGCCATGTCCATATAGTATAAAGATTGCATATGAGGTGTAGGTAAGGGTGATAAATATATTATTACATGCAATAATACTACAAAAGTATTAATATTTTTTATATATCTCTTCTTCAATGTGTTGCAATTACCTGATTGGGTATACTGTGAATGTTGGCCACTATAATAACTACCAGGTCACCAAATGACACTGTTAACAACCAGAAAGACTGTACCACTGATTTCATGGAATCTGGGGCCTGAAAGATAACTATACTGATAAAATATCAAGGCATCAATCTCATTTTTAAAAGACTAACTTTTGTAACATGTGAATTCAGGAAAACTATAAGGAATTTCTGAGTACACAAATAAGTAATTGTATAAGTAAATAAAACCCAGAAATTTAACACTACCTGTTGACTATAAACATAATTATTGTCACTCATCTTTCAAATTATTATGAAATTCTCCAAGTTTTAAAGTTCTTAAGTACAGTGTGATACATCAAGGAATATGTAACATCTGTGAAATTTAGTTCTAAAGATTCACAATAGAAGATACATCCCAGGGAAAGGCTTGGAGGAAAAGCTACTAAGCTAATAAACGTTTGTCCACCTTAAGGCAATTGCATGTCAAAGACCTCTTTGTACAAGGACCTATATTTTCTGCTTACCTGTGAATAAGAGAAAGCAAGTCCAGTAATGGAGACGAGGACCTCTCCCACTGTAATGAGGATATACTGAGGGATCATCCAGGCCATGGACAACATGTTTTCTGGTACACTGGGCAGCAATGTCATGGTCGGCTGTCAGAGAGAAATAAGTGGCGTCATATTAAATACAAGCCTGTCTTAAGCAATCATGAAGTTACCTTTCTCACTGAGATTTATACAAAAAATATTTTTCCAAATCTCTTTCTGACTACAAATAATGCATGTACTATCAAAATTATTCTCAAAAATCTGTTGACATAAATGAAAATCAATTATTTCCTGACTTTAATTACACATTTTTTCTGCAATTTATCATGGTATGCCCAACCCACAATGCAAGCTGTGTGATTCATCAACTTTTAGTTTATAGTAATGTTGGGTAATGTCATGAATGATTATCAGTTTTGACCATTAATAATTAACTTCTCCTGACATATTTTGCCAATTCCCCCAAAATATTTTCAAATAACTTCTAGTCTAAAACAATTCTGACCAAAATCTGTTGCATATTCAATTGAAATGATTAATTAGTCATTACTCTAAAAGCAATCAATATTCAACCAATACAGACCAGTACTAGTTTACATCACAAGAAGCACACACAAACTAATTGTGCAATAATATCAGTATAACTGCCATTTTCATTAAAAACATTTCTTTCCTCTGAATTATTTATTTTTTTTTAATTTTCTAAACTAAATCTTAGCCATTTGGAATATTTTGCTGCTTTTAGTATTGGATAAATGCCATGATGCCAATCTATTGTCCACATTTAAAAATGGTTGCTACATTATTAATTTTCTAGCTGGTAAGTTAGGATGACTAAATGTAAACCATATATCACCATGAAACTTCTCATGTGAAACAGCAATTCAGACAGCCTCCCAAATAACAACATCAGATGCCCAGACACAGACAATCCCAATACCAGTCAAAAGAAATTGTAAAATGACCATGCAAGTAACAAATGATATCCAAAGTTATCCGTCATGGCAAACAACAGTAACCCCCCCTCCTCAGTCATGTGTCACACCTGCAAGAGCAATAAGTGTACACCCATGGTTCTCAGCTCAGACAAGTCTGTTGCCTGGACCAACAAATGCATTTCACAGTGCTCAGACAAATGTGTCAAATTCAATTAGCTCACACAACTGAGACACCAATGTTAGCACCCCTTCCTCCAACAGATGTGTTTGGAATACTAACACATGAAATCACAAGCCGGAAATGGGCTCCTCAATATTGAAAGGTATAATACCAAGGAGACTTCTTAAAACAGATAGACAGACTCTCAGAGGTGCAAAAATCAACAAAATCATGAACAGAATAATGAATACTGATCTAACCAAATACAACCAAATTATTAGTTTAGTAGGTTGAAATGATGCCAGTGATGAAAGGTCACTAAATCAAATCAGAACATATTTTGAAAGTTTACTGTATGCTACTAGGTATTGTAGCCCAGATACATGTAATATAATGATATCAATGATCTGATAATTGACCTATGTAAAGACTTCAACCAATATTACATTCCACAATACATATCTTTCTTTGGAACCAGGATGTCAACCTAATGCCTCTACTGCAGAGACAAAATTCATTTAAGTAGAAAAGGAACCTCTCAAATACTGAGAAATATTAACATGTACGCCCCCATTACTAGTACTAAATCTAAATGTTTAGTGAGACTTGACTTTAACTATTCAATGGACACTATTGTCAATGCAAAAGTTAAGACATTTTCAGGGTCTGTATGTGAACATTTAAATATGGAAACAGAATATCAATAGAATGAAAAAAGTAGTATGAAGACAATCTCAGTGAATACTCCATTGCATGATAACATACATAGAATTGACATGAAACTAAATACATACATAACATGATAACATACATAGAATTGACATGAAACTAAATACATACATAACATGATAACATACATAGAATTGACATGAAACTAAATACATACATAACATGATAACATACATAGAATTGACATGAAACTAAATACATACATAACATGATAACATACATAGAATTGACATGAAACTAAATACAAAAGGTTTTAAGATGGGTCACTTAAATGTACAAGGTATAGTGGGAAAAATAAGACTAGGTTAATGCTGTCTTCCAAGGAATATAATATACTTGTTTTAGGATTCACTGAAACTAAATTAAATGCTAACCACAATGATAATCTATTTCACTGTCAGGCTGAAATAAACCATTAAACCGGGACAGAGAGACAGCAGGGAAAGGTCTTGTTGCATACATTAGGGAAAATGTAAATGCAGAAATTCAACTTGACTTGGAGTCACATGAAATTGAGAGTATCTGGGTGAAAAGTTTTCAAAGTAATGCAAAATCATTCCTTGTGGGTTTCATTTATAGACCACCTTCCTCCAAAGCAATTTGGAATAAGTTTTTAAAACAAATGGAAAATGTTATTTTACAGTTGAAAGAAATATATATCCTTGGTGATATAAATAAGGACTTTCTCAATAGTCAAATAAGAAATAATTGGATGGGCTTTATTAAATCATTAGGCCTAGTCCAACTGGTAAATGATCCCACAAGGGTAACAGAACAATCAAGCACTTTATTGATCACTTTTTTACCAACCTACCAGACAAATGTGGCTTGTGTTAATATACCAAATGTTGGCCTTTGTGACCACTATCCTACTTTTTTGACAATAAATGTTAAATGCAAGAGAAATAAGAAAAATACACACATAACTATCACTTACAGATTGTTCAAAAAATTTAATGAAGCACAATTTATCAATGACCTAAATAAAGTTCCATGGAGTATGATCCAAAATTTGGATGACGTAGATGAAGCTCTGAGGGTGTGGACTGACTAATTTATGAAGGTAGTCTCTAAGCATGCACCACTGAAAGTACATCGAGTAAAGAATGAAATTCAACCTAATTGGCTTACAACTGAAATCCTAGATGGTATAAAAATACGAGGCCATGGGAAACCATGCATAATACAAAGCATCGATAAATAAAATAACAAGTATGATCAAAAAAACTAAAAACCTTATAATCAAATCACATTGAAAGCAAAAAGAGCAACACAAACTACATTTGGAAAGTCTCCAATGAACTCACTGGAAGAACACAGAAAGATCAGACAAATAAAATTCACTCACTTCTGGTAAATGACACCATAGTCACTGATGACACTGACAATGGAAATGTTTACAATTATTTTTTTTCACCAACATTACACAAAGTTAAAAAAAATAATGACAGAAAACAACTTTAATGAACTGAAAAAGTTCTGCAGCAGCAAAATTTCTAGGGAGGTATGTTTCTCTATCCCACCAGTATAAAAAAAAACTTTGTTAAAAATGTTTCAGTGAACCTGATATCCAAAAAGCTACAGGACTTGATCAGATTGACTAAATCCTCTGCCTCTATTTTGGATAGCATAACATTCATAATCAATTTAAATATTGCAACTTCATCTGTCCCCAAAATATGGGAAACTGCAAGTAACTCCTATTTACAAATCTGGTTCTAAGGACTACCAGCCAATCTCAATACTACCAAATTTATTAAAATTGACTGAAATACAGATTGTGACTCATTCATGTCATACTTAACCATACACTTACTGTTACACCCTAATTAATAAGGCTTTAGAAAGAAAGATTCATGTGAGACTGCTTTGAGTAATAGGTTCTGTATTTGTAGATTTCAGGATAGTTTTTGACATGGTGGATCATGAAATCCTTTTGAATAAACTGAAAATCTACCTATGTGATGAAAGCAGTTACACTGCTTGCTTCATGCTTAAGTGAGAGAACCCACAACATGTTTATATAAGTAATGTTCTGTCTGAACCTGGAACAATTAGATATGGAGTACCACAATGCTCAATTCTAGGTCCATTATTATTTATTTTATTTATTAATGACCTATCACTTTTACTAGGGGACTCAATTTCATCTACTGATTTGTATGCAGATGACACAACATTGTCTGACATCCAAAACACAAAGTTTAAACTCAAAATTTCTTTATAGAATGCCCTTAGAAACAAACTGGAAAACTGGCTCACAAAGCAATGGCATGGTGGCAAATACTGGTAAAACTAAAATATTACTTATTTCAACACAGCAAAAAAAAAAGGACAAATTGTGACAGTGATCAACTATGTCTGACATGGAAGGATAAAAAGTTGCAAATGGTCTATCATGATAGACAACCTAATGTTTTGGTAGGTAATAACCTATCATGGACTGAATATTTCAAACATGTCAGTAAAAAAGTCAATTTAAGTTAAAAAAGTATTACCTATTAAAGACTGAATCTATTTGAGAAAAGCCAAATTAATGTACAGGTTATCCAATAATAGTGCTACTGAATATTTACAATCACTATTCCAGTAAAGGCTACCTGGCAATACTCCCCACCTGCAATCCATGTCTACCAAACATAATAAAATTCCAAAACCAAATAAGAAATTATTTTTAAAAAATTTCCAATACTGTGGAACTTTGCTCTGGAATAGTATTCCAGTTGAGATTAGAAAAATTCCCACTCTATTTCCTTCTTCCTTCTTCCAAACTTAATATATCCAATGGCTTCAGAGATGCAGCTAAATAAATTCCTTTGTATGAGTGCCTCAAGGTAGATTAGTTCTTAGCTATTTGTGTTGCCCTCTTTAAATAAAGTCATTATTAATAATAATATTAATAGTAGTAATAGTAGTAGTAGTATGATCTGCTGCTGATGAGAACATTTATATTATCCATAGGAAGTCTGCTGTTCCTTTTGGAAAATGAATTTTTATCAATGAGGCATATTTTAAATGAAGATTTCTGCTAGATCTGCTTATGGAGAGAGAGTGAGTGAGAGGGAAGGAGTGTGTGAGGGGAAGAGAGTGAGAGGAAGGGAGTGTGCAAGGAAGAGAGAGAGTTGAGAGAGGAAGGGAGTTTGCATGGAGGAATAACAAGGAGAGAATGAGAGTGTGTGAGGGGTAGAGTGAATGAGAGGGAGTGTGTGAGGGAAGAGAGTAGTGAGATGAAGGGAGAGAGCAAGATGGAGAGAGTGAATGAGAGGGAGTGTGCAAGGAGAAAGTAAGAGGAAGGAAGTGTGCAAGGGGGAGAAAGGGAGTGAGTGTGCAAGGGAGAGAGACAAAACTGATATGTGCCATGATATTCTGATGCAAGTTAATACACACAGTAAGGTTCACAGAATGTTGGTAAATATGAAAGGACACTCATCTTGAGTATTCTTATGTGAATAGTTAGTGATTTGATGTATATAATGTAATAAATATGGGAAGCATTTTGATGTATTTGATGTAATAAGTTTGGCACGAGTTTTCATATATTTAATGTTGCTGTTTTTGTTGTTTTGGGGCTTAATGCCATTTTTCAGCACATGATACATGGTGGCCAGTATTAATGGTGGAGGAAGAAACTGGGAAATCTGCAGAAAGAACCACTGACCCACATGAAGCAACTGGCAAGCTTTCTCACATATCCAAATTTGCCGAATCTTAGACTCGAACCCACAAAAAGGTGAAATGGCAGTGATCCAGAACAGAGATCGCTTTAGACCACTCAGCCACTCTGGGTCCCTTATATTTAATGTAATAAGTATGGTAATAGTGTGTTAATGTATTTAATGTAATAAGTATGGCAAGAGTATGTTAATTTAATGTAATAAATATGGCAAGAGTGTGTTAATTTAATGTAATAAGTATGGCAAGAGTGTAAATTTAATGTAATAAGTATGGCAAGAGTGTGTAAATGTATTTAATGTAATAAGTATGGCAAGAGTGTGTTAATTTAATGTAATAAATATGGCAAGAGTGTGTTAATTTAATGTAATAAGTATGGCAAGAGTGTGTTAATTTAATGTAATAAATATGGCAAGTGTTAATTTAATGTAATAAGTATGGCAAGAGTGTTAATTTAATGTAATAAATATGGCAAGAGTATGTTAATTTAATGTAATAAGTATGGCAAGAGTGTTAATTTAATGTAATAAGTATGGCAAGAGTGTGTTAATGTATTTAATGTAATAAGTATGGTAATTTCAGTGCAAAAGATCTGTTTTGTTTTCTTCATGCTTTTGATTTTGTAACATTTTTCAGAATGTAAAAAGACACTTGCTGCTCAACACCCATTTATCATTTTATAGTTATTCATAATAATCAACCAGAATATGGTGTGCACTATTTATTGCAGCAATGATGAGAGCTTACCCCTTCCAAAAATGATCAACCCTGATATGTTAAATTTGTTGAGACAGTTGGATATACAGAAATGAAGGCTGTCGTCCTTAGTCACTAGACTCAGAATTTATGTTTCTACACAGCTGAATTTTATTTTGTATGGTCCATAAGGACCTCTCTTTCTCTGAATTAACAAAGAAAACAATTTGTATTCAACTAAGAATTATAAATCTCTTTCAGCAGGAATAATGCAAGATCTCATGAAGATACCTCCACACAAATAATAAGGGCAGTAGTGCCTCCTTGACATCATATGTAAGCTACGATGGGCGAGTTGTCTGAGGAAACTATGGTGAACCAGCAACTTAATATGTTGATGCACCTTAGCAATGCTAGAAATACTGCTTTCACTTCTAGGCTGTTGATGTGTGTGTGTGTGTGTGTGTCTGTGTGTGTGTGTGTGTGAGAGAGAGAGAGAGAGATTTGGATTCTTAACATAGTTTTAACAATTTTTTAGTTATATCGCTACAATGTCTGCAGTGTGGCAGTTTATAGTGATATCTAACACTGGGGCATCATGCTGCAGACATGTAGCATGATGTCCCACCCAGTCACATTATTCTGACACCAGGCTGACCAGTCCTAACACTAACCTCTTAATACTTGGTGCCAAGTGAGGCAGCTGTTAGTACTACTTTTATAAGTCTTTGATATGACTTGACAGGGAGTCAAACCCATGACCTCCCACATCCAAAGCAGATGCTCTAATAACCTAGGCCACCAGGCAGTTGTTGATGTGGAGGCACAATCTGGAGCATTATGCCCTTCAGCTCTAAATGAGCTAGATGCATGCACAGGAATCTGTCTCAATTCATCCACCAAAGCAGATGGTAAATGAAAAACTGATCCAAGAGGAATCAGAGTTGATAAATAATTTCCATGAGGTTCCCTCCTTGCAAGAAGGAGGAACTGTAGAGGACACACACCAGTATAGAGATATCCTAAAGGAACCAAATTGGCATGCATGACAAAGGTTCTGAGTAGAGAAAGATATAGCAGATAACACAATTTTCACTCATAGCATCTCTAGGAGACAGGAATCAATCTACCTGATCCAGGGAAACCCGGACCTAGTTTTGGTTTGTGTGAAAGTTCATCCCCATATAAACAAAGTCATGTGTTAGAACAAGTTCCAACCTCTATAGGTGGTAGGAGACAAAATAAAGTTATGGTACACCAAGAGCGGAACAGATCCTGATGATGGGACTCAACTTTTTTGAGATAGTTAATCAGCCAGTCATAGGAAAGATGTTCCCTGTGTTCGGTTGTAAGACACTATAATTCCCATGACCCAGGTGAAGACCCTGTTTGTGGAAGAAATTCTGAATGGCAAACTCAGAAATGAAAAATATCCTGATCTAGGCAGGCAAAAATAGATATTTATGGTGTGGAGGAAATTTGGTGTTGTGTAAATAGGCATCCTGAAGGTAGATGGAGACGGTCCAATTAAACAGATACAGAGCATTCCAGATTGAGGAGGTTGCCTCCATCTTCTAAGTTCCTCCAAGAAAAACTGGTTGAGTGGGGAGAGATCAATTATGATTTGAAATTTCCAGCTTTTATTCATGACCAGGAAGATTCAGGAATAGAATGTATGAGACTGATCATTCAAAGCCCTCTCAACTGCCCCTTTCTGCAACAAAGTGTGCACCTCTTCCCTTAATTTCACCAGACTGGACAGGGGAAAGAAAAAGGGGGTCCAGGGGATTGTTCCCAAAACTGGAGTCAGTAACCCTTATTTATGATGGAGAGGGCTGATTCATCATCTGTGATGCTTGACCAATCCCCTGAGAAGAGGCTTTTGGAAAGTTGACAGGTATGACAAGTATCAAATTAAGAAAATAGCAAAGTAGTTGTCATGCAACAGTCCATTTAGCCAATAGAAATAGTATTTTTTCATTGTCTTGGCTTACTGGCTCTGGGGCTCTCAGTTTCCTATGAAAACCTTCAGTTACATTTTATTCTCAAATTTAGTGTTTGACTAATTTATAAATGGTACATTTCTGATAGATATGTGATAGCCCTTGGCCTTAATATTTTTTCTGTGTTACTTTTATGAAGCCCTAGAGGGTTCTGGTAATAATCTGAACCATTTTATTTTCTAAAAGTCACAAATATTTCTATTCAATAACTATTTAAATGATCAGAATGGTATTTTCAGTTATGGCATCTCTCATATTTGTTGGTGACATTGCAAATATCAGTCATTCATTTGCTTCTTTGAAAGTTTGACTCAGTGAATTCATCTACATCATTACATTTACCATTTCTGCTTTCAAATGGATGAAACAGCTTGCTAAGTTCATTCACAAATTCAACAAACCAACAGTTAGAGCATCTACTAAATGAGTGGACAGTTGTTTGTTTACATTAGTATGTTCCTAATACATTATACTATTTGTACATCATGAAAAAATATTGAAAAATACTGCAATTTATAACAATGTAAAGTTATTGTTATTTTTGTTGTTGTGGGGCTTAACATAATTTTTCAGCACACGATAGGTTATACATGACAGCCAGTATTAATGGTGGAGGAAGATACTGGGAAATCCCCAGAAAAAAAAATGACTCACAAGAGGCTACTGGCAAGCTTTCTCACATATCCACATTCACAGAATATTAGACTCGAACCCATGCAGACAGAGGTGAGATGGCAGTGATCCATAACAGATAGCACTTTAGACCACTTGGCCACTTGGGTCCAAATAAACTTTGTAAAGTATTATATAAAATTCAGTAATATAGCACTCCCTGCAGTGAAAAGAATGATGTGAAAAAATATTGCATAAGTTCTGATAGTTACTCCATGCATGAGCTGGGCCAGAACAAGTCAAGCATTTGAATTTTTCTTCCCAAATTTCAAAATTGCTCAAACTTCCTTCAAAAGGGCACCAAAGCCATGTCCATGTGTCTGTTTACTCAAAGTGTGCATAAAATGTATTTGATAAGAATAATAAAGATTCAAGTGACTCAACATTTGTATACAATTTTTAAAACAGGATGTGGGGGTCCTGATCCAGTCCTGATGAGCTTTTTGTACTATATTGTACTATTTCTTCTGATATCCAGTCACATGATTATAGAGAGGTGATTTAAACCCAAGATTTGCATCACAAAAAGAAACCATGCTGTTCCTTTATTTACTTGAAATAAATTTATCTTGTGATGAATGAAAGAAAAAAAACAAAATCTCCTGGTCAGTAAAAACAATCTAGTCTCATAAATTAAATGGCTAAGTCCTTTGCAGTACATGGTAGTTACAAAATGAACTAGTATGTATATTCAGCCTCATGACTAGGTCATTACCCGATTTGTCAATTTAGAATTACTTTTGCTTTTTTTTAGAAAACACAGAAGTGGCAGTCAACTGGAATTTAACTGTATAAACCTTACAGGATTATTTTTAAGGCTTAAACAGCAACATTAATTTCCACTGTTCAAGAGAAGACATGTGCCTCTCATCAAGTCAGTGCAAAAGTTTGACAGGTTTTTTTAATGAAATAAAAGTATAAATGTATTGTACAAGAAGTTGATCAACCTTCACTAAATGTAAAGAATATATAAAACTTATTTATTTTCTTATTGTCCCAATAGATATAATTTTGATAGAAATTAAGATTACTTGATCCTTTAAGTCAAATGTGACTGTAAAATGTGCATGACATCTTGGTCTTTCTGCATATGGTCATCATTCGTTGAATATTTAAAGGTCAATAAGTAAAACTTACATTGTTAATGACTGGACCATAACTGGAGCTACGTGCTTTAAGTGTAACATGCCAAGTTGTTCAAAAGTGATAGAAACACAGATTTCTAATGCTGAAGCTGACATATTCTTCTGAAGCTAACATTTTATAACAGTGTTTACAATGGTCACTGTCTTGATTTCTATTGAAGATCTGCCAAATCAGATTCTTTTTTAGGGAGAGATCATTTAAGCTTCTAAAAGTTAGGAGAGGTACATGCCTGAAAACTATTGGCTTATTCTGATTTGCATAGTAAAGAAGACTATGCCATTCCTTACTTTAGTCGAAAGAAAATTAACTTGTGAGGAATGAAAAAAGAAAAAAAAAATACCACAGTCAGAAATAATAATTTGGCCCAAAACAATTAAATGGAAAGTCCCTTACAGTACATGTGCATTCAGATTTGACTAGTTGATAGTTGTGTATGTGTATATTCAATCTCATAACTGGGGCATTACTGCTTAAGGAATAAACACACGGTTCACATTTAAGTGTAAATTCAATGTTTTCTTTTTCTGTTATTTGTAATTTTAAATGGATGCTGCTGATAACTGGAATGCAATTATCAAAGGATTACTTTTCATGTTTAGGATAAATTTACACTGTTCAGGAGAAGCTCTAAAAGGTGTGCTTCTTGTCAAGTCAGTGCACAAATGTTCTAAATGAATAAAATATACAAGACTTTTAAAATTTATATTGACCATATATATGATCCAAATTTAGATCACTGATTGCTGAAATGGTATATGATTGGTAATCACTCATTATATCTCAGTCTTTTCATGGATTGTCTTAGGTATTTGATTGGTAATCACTCATTATATCTCTGTCTCTTCATGGATTGTCTTAGGTATTTGATTGGTAATCACTCATTATATCTCTGTCTCTTCATGGATTGTCTTAGGTATTTGATAGGTAATCACTCATTATATCTCTGTCTTCTCATGGATTGTCTTAGGTATTTGATTGGTAATCACTCATTATATCTCTGTCTTTTCATGGATTGTCTTAGGTATTTGATAGGTAATCACTCATTATATCTCTGTCTTCTCATGGATTGTCTTAGGTATTTGATTGGTAATCACTCATTATATCTCAGTCTTTTCATGGATTGTCTTAGGTATTTGATTGGTAATTACTCATTATATCTCAGTCTTTTCATGGATTGTCTTAGGTATTTGATTGGTAATCACTCATTATATCTCTGTCTTCTCATGGATTGTCTTAGGTATTTGATAGGTAATCACTCATTATATCTCTGTCTTTTCATGGATTGTCTTAGGTATTTGATAGGTAATCACTCATTATATCTCTGTCTTCTCATGGATTGTCTTAGGTATTTAATTGGTAATCACTCATTATATCTCAGTCTTTTCATGGATTGTCTTAGGTATTTGATTGGTAATTACTCATTATATCTCAGTCTTTTCATGGATTGTCTTAGGTATTTGATTGGTAATCACTCATTATATCTCTGTCTTCTCATGGATTGTCTTAGGTATTTGATTGGTAATCACTCATTATATCTCTGTCTTTTCATGGATTGTCTTAGGTATTTGATAGGTAATCACTCATATCTCTGTCTTCTCATGGATTGTCTTAGGTATTTGATTGGTAATCACTCATTATATCTCTGTCTCTTCATGGATTGTCTTAGGTATTTGATAGGTAATCACTCATTATATCTCTGTCTTCTCATGGATTGTCTTAGGTATTTGATTGGTAATCACTCATTATATCTCAGTCTTTTCATGGATTGTCTTAGGTATTTGATTGGTAATTACTCATTATATCTCAGTCTTTTCATGGATTGTCTTAGGTATTTGATTGGTAATCACTCATTATATCTCTGTCTCTTCATGGATTGTCTTAGGTATTTGATTGGTAATCACTCATTATATCTCTGTCTTCTCATGGATTGTCTTAGGTATTTGATAGGTAATCACTCATTATATCTCTGTCTTCTCATGGATTGTCTTAGGTATTTGATAGGTAATCACTCATTATATCTCTGTCTTTTCATGGATTGTCTTAGGTATTTGATTGGTAATCACTCATTATATCTCTGTCTTCTCATGGATTGTCTTAGGTATTTGATTGGTAATCACTCATTATATCTCTGTCTTTTCATGGATTGTCTTAGGTATTTGATTGGTAATCACTCATTATATCTCTGTCTTCTCATGGATTGTCTTAGGTATTTGATTGGTATTTCAATAAGTTATACTGATCAGCTGCTTCATGATGTGAGGTTCTAGCTAAAGAATAAAATTTATCAGAATTCATGTCAAAACTCATGAAAGATTCTGTTTTGAAAAAAGTTGAAGGATTTTGGTCTATTCAAGTCAAAATTGGCTAGTAGATCTAAGAGAACACAAATGATATCCCTTCTGCCATGATGCCTGAAAATGGTGGCAGCCTTTGCTGGTAATCGAGACAAAGTTCTTCCTCCTACAGAAACAAAAATATCAACAAACTGAGAAATTGAGGCCCTGAAAGGGATGTTGATGACTTTGCACCAGTCCCTGAATATCACTTTCTCTTATAAGCCTTAACAGCAGAGGGCCCTTAACATCACAAGATTCACTCTGTAATCAAAGGTTTACATTCATCATTCATCCAGAAAAAAAAGAGACAGGAGAAGTCAGTCCAGAAAGGAAAAAATTACCTGTGACTGTGGTTGTTTAAGAAGATTGAGACTGGCTAGAATCTTCCTGGGCAGATTCATTTCCAAATCCAGATGATCATTGAACCAAGACTTATCCCATCTGGGAGGGGCAATCAGAATCAATTAGCACCACGAAATTGTCTAACATGATGAAGTAACGAGGTATTTCCTCTAGGCCGACGACAATATTGGACCCAGGCAACAGACCCAATCATGCATACTGGCATACATACATACTGATGCTTCTGATTATGGTTGTTCCATAGGAAATACTAATGAGCCAACCATGCATACATCACTGAGACCAGACTGACACTACTCTCATTCATAATCCTGATCTTTTGATTGAGTGGATTGCAAAAAGTGGTACCATTGAACTGGAAAGGTCATCTGTAAGGTACACATGAAAAGACAGCCCACTGATATTTGATCTGCTGCTGCATTCCAATGGATAAATTTCAAAATCTCTATTGCTGCAATTCACTTTCCTCATGCTTAATAATCAATACCACATGAAGATGGGAGAGTCATACAAGATTGATGCTGGTCATAAACTTTATCACCAGGTGGACAAAACACTGGAATGGACAGAGGTCAGAGTTTTCCAAAGATGCTGCCAGGAATTTTCTTGAGAAGAGGACACATACCTCCAAAGCGGGTAATCAGGAAGGACAATGCCGAATGGGAGGTGATGAGTAGCAACATTATTATAAAGTACATGCATACCTAATTTAAGATGAGCATTTATATAATTTTATATAACTTCCTTGACAACAAATATACAAAGTATCTTCAAGCTGAATTTAGTTTGCTACACTAGCAAATATTATCTCAACTTCTCATTTCTCTGCTTCTTAAAAGCCTCTGAAAATGGGAAATATGACCCCCTGTATCTGAATACTCATCCGTTTATTCACTGTTTCTGATGTTAACAGCTTTTACAATCTGTTTTGTTATGTACCAGTAAATCCCCTCTCACCATCTGATACTTGCCATGGGAGAACTGCAGTTTTGGCCAGTTTAAATAAACTAAAGAACTGGTCTTCATGATACTCAAATACATTTTTCCAATCATGTTTTTCTAAAGATATTTTTGTTGTAGGTTATATTTGCTGAAACTTCAGGCTATATATCAAGGGTGCAGCCATTGATGAATGAAGGCTAAGTTGTGCAACCATTTTTGTTAGTGAATGGATTATTTTTCTTGTACTTTTCATAGAAAACAACATAGCATCCTTTCTCTTTAGTTCTCTCTTGAACCAGTTGTAGGTAATCAACCATTTTTCTTGGAATTTTGGTTCCTTTTCTTTTCTTTTTTTCAGACCCTGGTTCCACATGCTGTGGACAAGGAACCATTTCTGTTTCATTGGTTTATTTGACACCTTCACTTTTCCTTACCGTAATTAAATCTGTTATCTTCCATTTTGCCATTCATAAGACTCACTGCTTGTTACACTCAATACAATTCTGTTATGGCTGAGCAATGGATCAGTTTGTTTTTCCCCTCATGAAGATACTTTAATCACAACCCTTCAATAGTTTCTGCAAAACCACAGCAGATCTCAAACAGATATTTGTTTTCTAACACTAAATTTACCTTAGTATGGCTTAAGATCACTGGAAAATGAACTAATACTTAATTAGACAAACCATTCTTTTTAATTTTTGTCTTTAATAAAAATGAAAAAAAACAAAAAAACAAACAGAGCACATAAGGTAAAACAAACTGTGGGAAAAAGACATGATCTGCATGACCTTTCCCCCACAGCTTTTGAGAAGATGTATGACTAAAGATTATTTGTGAAAATCCCATGATCCCATGGTCTGGCAGCACCCCTGCTTTTTCCATTTCAGTAAAACCTTGAGGACTCAAGAGGAATGAGATTGTTCCTGTCCTTGTCAATAATAGAACTCAACATATGTTTGTTGCATATGTCATCTAAATACATCACCATCACTCTGGATAAAATTGACCAGAGTTTATGATCTTTGTAAATGTATGAAGGCTAATATTTAGGCTAAATGGAATAACTCAAGACTGGTAAATATTCTGTTGATATGCAAATGGAATTTTTTTAATGCTGGTGGATAGGGACAAGAAAGTATGCATCATTCAGATCAAAACTGATAGCAAATTCATCCCTGTTGATGTAGAGCTGGAATAATTATGCCTTCTCCAGCTTGAATTTTGGTGGAGGCTTTGAACTATATGTTGTGAAAGAAAGCATGAGAAAAACATTGCTTTATGTGAAATATTTTGAGAGACTAATAATAAACTCGAGTCAATTTAATATGACATTGTTTCTTGATTTCGTTTCTTACTTTTATATTTAAAATACAACAATTTCAACATTGTATCACAAAATAAAAGTGAAAAAATTACCCCCTCCTCCAAGTAAAAACATTGGGCAATTTGGGTAACATTGAACTGAAGTCAAAGTTGAATATGATTCAATACACACCATTTTTTAAAAGTCACTTGCCCTGGATATGCTTCTGAAACAAATATAGCGACTGGTACCCATGTGAATGTTGATAATTAAAATATTTTCTAGGATTCTGGTGAGATATAAAGGCCTCCAATACTATGTTTTACACTCTTAAGGAACTGAGATAATTACATTGTATTTGATCCATTTAGTTTGGTTCTAAGAATAGTATTTGCTCTAACTGTAACACATCCATAGTACTATGACATACTCTATGTCATTTAAAGCTACTGTCTTAATTGATTTCTAACAGACTTCATTACTCATTTAAACTCTGATAGAGAATGAAATGTAAATTTATGCAGCATTCTGAGAAAAAAACCTAATGAATTTGGTTTAAATCAGAACCTGGAAAAAAAACTGCTTATCATAAAATCAAATGAAATGAAATATTTAGCAGCCAAGATCACAGCATATTTTAACCTTTGTTGACTGGCGAATACAGAATTTTGTTTAATTTGTAAGATTTTGTATTGAAAGTATAGTTTTAACATTTTGTAACAATGAAAATAAAACAAAAATATAGCCCAGTCAGGCAAGTGGATCTGAAGTCAGGACAAGGGATGTTTTAAATGTTACTTGCCCTAGGCTTGTGTCTTAAAAAAATTTCTTTAAGCTCTGCTATCTTTAGAAACCCAATGTTTAAATATGCATTTTCAAAAATACTTATCCTTATGAGTATGACCACTACCTTGCAAATCAAGTCCTCCAAAATTAAATATTAGGTACAAAAATACTCAGCAGGCATCCCACATCAGTGGAGTCAGACAAAGAGTAAAACCCATAATAGAAAAACAGATCCTGGGGTAACAATGGTATATATGTTGCTTTATGAACTTTTGAGAAAATGACAAGTGCAAGGTGAAGTTGTTTGCATTTGCAAAAGTAAACAATGGAGAACATATTGGCATACCTCTATCTTACTTTCTTGTACTGTATTTTAAATTTACTTGATATTGTACATGTGGAAATTTCTACTTTCCCTTGTAAACTTTCAGAGTGGTGAGCCTCCATACCCAAGCAATTCTATCCACCAATTGTACTGAGAAATATTTAATTGAGGGATTGTTGCATGTAATCCACACATGCTTCAATATCTTTTAGATCAGGGCTGATGAAAGATTTGGTGTCAATCCTTCTATCGAACGGGGAGATAACTCTTGTCTTGTTCCAACCTATGTGAGCAAACAACTTTAGTTTCTATTGAAAGGACTGGATTGGTGGCATAGTTATCAAACTCATGAGGTAATTATGATCTGGAACATATTTGATGAAAAACAGCTGTCTGAAATTGACAAGTGATCTTGCGTGTCTGTGGTTCTTTCCACGGATTTCCCATTTTCTTCCTCCACCATTAATACTGGCCGCCATGTATAGCTTATCATGTGCTGAAAAATGGCATTAAGCCCTACAACAACAACAACAAGTGACTTCTATATTTTGGGGGCATCTATGGTTGTGGTCTAATTCCATCCAATATTGATTTAGATTCATCCAGCATACACAGAAGGTCGTATATTTCTTTCTTGATTAGTATCTCAAATTTTAGATGGTCTGTGGAAATATTGCTGTTATCTTTGGCTAACCAGATGAAGAAACCTTTGACAAATGCCATTTTACTCTGTATCTAATTTGTTCAACCAGATACAAATTGATGCCACAAGTTTTGCATAGCAGACAGTGATAACAAAGATGAGCAACAGTTTGTTTAATTCAGCATCCAGTTCTGATTTACACTCAACAAATTGTTAATTATGCTTTATTTTTAAACATCTATTACTATATCACACTCACCCACATACAAATTAACTGTCCTTATATACAAAATTATTTGCATTTTTTAAACATTACAGTGTATGGGTGAAATGGACTGACCATTGAGTTATCTTGTAAACTGCCATCATGTAAGAGTCCTGTGTATACTGCACCAACTCCCAGTTTGACTGCGAGGTTTAGGTTCTTCCACTCTGTACTGTTTGTGTAGGACTGGAAAACTTTGTATCTAATGGAAACATAAGCAAAGAAATATGTTTATGAAACAAAAGCTGAAACAAATACCAAATTTTTCAATCTGAATATTAGTCAATTGTATTCAAAAACAATCTGAATATTCAAAGATGTTAAGTTAATAAATCAAATCTATATCTTTTCTTTCTATTTTGGAAAACATTGGTATTTATTGATACAATCCCTGCTGAACCAAATTGAAAACACTCTTATATGGTCAAGTAATTAAAGAACATTTTAGGCACCTTGAGTAAATCTCCTTTTCAGTTCAAAAAAATAATCTACACTGTTTATCTTCAAACTCCAAAAACACTGATTTAGCATTCAAGAGTGAATATTAGGTAAATCTGTCAATAACTCATAATTACTTCCTTGATTAAATGTAGGACTAATTATTTTGGAAGTGATTTATTCACACTGCAAATTCAATGTAACATTACTGGAATGTGAAAAACTTAAGATACTTCAAGAATACAGTTGATGACTTAATTATTAACTGGTTAATTTTCCAGGAAAAATAATCCAATTTAAACTGAACAACAGGATTACAAGTAAACCACAGTGCTTATAATTCTCTATTAAGGTACTTGACATTGATAGGTCAACTTTTCTATACCTCAGTGCTTATAATTTCCTATCTGGTTACTCTAATAAAGGATTTTCATATGTCTGCTTTTCTAACATATGTTCATTATTAAATCACCAGTTATTATGAACTTCTGAGAGACTGACATATGTATGGTGAAGTTGTATGCACTTGAAACATGCACATTGGTGAGAATGTTGATATACCTCTATGCTATGTTGATGTAGTGTGGCTGGCATTTCTTTGGATATTGTACTTGGAAATTGTACATGATCTAAGCACAATGCTAACTAAAATGACTGCTTCCTTGTGCTAAACAAATCACCCTGAATTAGTATTAAGTACACTTATCTTTAGCACCTATTAAATTGGGAAAATGCATCTTGCCTAATTAGACAATAGCACCTTCTGAAAGTGCAATAGATCAATTACCAAATTTATAAAATGTAAAAAAAATATTATTGGCTCTTTTTTACAATTTACATCTGAAGTCCAGGAAAAGAAATTGACCAAGTGGAGTTAGCAGAATGTTTTTTTTTTAAAAAAATTCACATCTGGAGTAAGGCCAAGCTGAAAACTCCATAACCCATATTGCACCCATCAATCCTAAACCAAATAAATGGGAATTAAAAGTTCTTTGAACAATAACTAAGATATACAAGATCTTATTTAAACAGCCAATATAACCAGTGATATTCTTTTTTAAAATTCTAACCCTATGCAAAATATGAAACTGTAGAGTGCCACCTAACTTGCTGACCTACATGTTTTCTTGTCAAGCAGCTGAATGACTATGAAGAGTAATGGGAACCTTATGAGCAGTGTAACTATTCAAATACCTGAATAACTATGAACAGTAATGTGAATCTTGTGAGCAGTGTAACTATTCAAATACCTGAATGACTATGAACAGTAATGTGAATCTTGTGAGCAGTGTAACTATTCAAATACCTGAATGACTATGAACAGTAATGGGAACCTTATGAGCAGTGTAACTATTCAAATACCTGAATGACTATGAACAGTAATGTGAATCTTGTGAGCAGTGTAACTATTTAAATACCTGAATAACTATGAACAGTAATGTGAATCTTGTGAGCAGTGTAACTATTCAAATACCTGAATGACTATGAACAGTAATGTGAATCTTGTGAGCAGTGTAACTATTCAAATACCTGAATGACTATGAATAGTAATGGGAATCTTGGGAACATTGTGATTATTCAGAATTTTGAGATTATAATTATCCCGTAAGTGGGTGTTTGAATTTTAGGAGATTTTGCAAGTTTGTATCTGTCCCCTTGTAAATTAATTCAGAATTTCAAAGTTAACATTTTGCTTTGTTTGTTGCTTTTACAAAATACTACAGGGCAATAATACATCTTTATTTTTCTAATATGTATTATGTAAATAAAGGTGGTCAGTCTCAAGTGAAACGTATATCAAGAAATCTGAATTTCACAAAGAAACAGAATACAACTAACCATAAAAAAATTTCCATGCACATAAAAGAGCTAAAATATTTTACATTTAAAATCTCTGTTAATTGAAAATCCTAAATTGAAACAAATCTTATTTCAGATAAAGGTTTTAAAGTACAATTCAGCTTGAGAAATCTTTAGGAAAGGTTACTCAAGAGACAGAAGAATTTAACATTACTGTCAAAGAAGTGTTGTGAAGCCATGTGAAAGCCATTTTTAACCACTGAAAGCAATAAAACATTTCCTTAAAAAAACTTTAAAAAATTTCAAATCAATCATCATGTATCTCATCTGATCCAAAGCCAAAGTGTCATTAGCTCAAGAATGATATGGCAAACCACATCACAATGCCATACTGATAATATCCATTATGATGGAAACTGTCATGCTGACAACTGATAGCTAAAACTCACTCTTTTGGTTTCATGTCTGTATACACTGATGCTTGGTTTTTAGAAACTTTTATATTTATCCCAGTTTCCATGGTAACATGACTTTCATCTCCCTTTGGAACAAATTTGATGACAGTATCTTGTACATCATCTGAAGGAAATATGCTGAAAAAGAGAAGCATATTTTATTACCACTACTAAGCATCCAATTTAAGTTTTTATGATGACATGAATCAAGGCCAACAATACTAACTACTTGTACAAGTATTAGATATAACGATACTACCATGGACTGTTATCACCATCATTAGATACACATATACTACCATGGACTCATATAAACATCATTAGATATGTAGATACTACCATGGACTGTTATCACCATCTTTAGATACACATGTACTACCATGGACTCATATCACCATCATTAGATACACAGATACTACCACAGAATCTTATCACCATCATTAGATACACAGATACTACAATAGACTGTCATCACCATCATTAGATACACAGATACTACCATGGACTCATATTACCATCATTAGATACACAGATACTACCATGAACTCATATCACCATCATTATATACAAAATACTACCATAGACTGTTATCACCATCATTAGATACAAAGATACTACCATGGACTGTGATCATCATCATTGGCCACAAAAATTTCCAGTGGGGAATCTGAGAGAATGTATGAGGGTGTTTTGATATTTTGAGCATAAAACTAAGTCAATGAGACTTACTCTTCCTCTTGATTTAAAAATCATGTAACATATAGGAATTAATTCTTTTATGCAATAGAACTGGATTCTAGTTTTTATTCATTCTCATACAAAGATGCCTCCTTTTGTATAAAGCTGTCTGGAGGTGTTGGATATAAACATTTTTCAGAACTCTAAAGCAGTGTTAAGAAAGCTCTATAAAGCAGAATGATGTAACAATAAAAAATGTTGGAATGAAAACTCTCATCCAAACAGCATCCATACTCTAAGTTTGATCGCAAGTAGCCAAACAGCTATTTGATGTTGCTGTTGTTGGTTTAACACCATTTTTCAGCACACAGTAGGCCATATATGGCAGCCATTATAACTGGTGGAAGAGGAATGTGCGAAACCCCAGTTAGAACTATCAATACATTGAAAGCTACTAGCAAACTTTCTCACATACCCACATTGGCCAAGGATAAGACTTGAACCCATGTAGACAGAGGTGAGATGAAGTGGTCACTAAAAGCATGAGCATTAGGACACCAAGCCACCTGGGTCTCACTGAAACATTGTGCAACCAGTTAAACAATTTCACAGTAACCTATTAAGGTAATACAATTGTTAAAACAATATCACAGCAACCCAATAAAGTAATGCCACCAATGAAACAATATAACAGCATCCCTTTAACTTAATGCAACCAGTAAAACAAAATCACAGTAACTGATTAAGGTAATGCATTCAGTAAATCAATGTAAGTAACATATTAAGGTAATGCAACCAGTAAAACAATAACACAGTAATGTCATGTATCGGCTCATTCAAAGTAACACAAAGAAAGAGTGAAGACAACAAACTTTGTAAATTTTAACAAAAATAATTTATTTTTCTAGAAAACATGGAAAAAATGTAATAATGTGAAACAAGACTTATGATTTATGGAAATGATCCAAATTGTTTGTTCTAAAGATAATTATAATTCCTGTAAAAAGTTCTAAACACAGTTTGAAGTTCAGTTCCAGTCCAAAATGACAGATGATGACATTAGACGAAGGCTAACAGAAAAATCCAGAATTTACACAGTAAAGCACAGTTTTTATTATTCCATTCCAATTTAGAATATTTTTGAAAAAGTCTTTGTCCAAACCAGTAACGTTGTTCTCCAGAAAAACAATTATTCAAAAAAAAAAGTGAAATTAACTCCACTAAGAAGACACATGTTGTTCTATGTAGACATACAAACAAGCAACTTCTTCTAGCACAAAAATACCTTTTTCAAGGTAATAGCAATTTTGTAACTCTTAAGATTTTACAATAGGCTATGACCCTGTGTTTTATTCTGGATGTTACTCGGACTATGATTGTGACTGTCTTACAAAATACCTCGGCATATGAACGAAGTTAATACGTCGTTTCAATTTCACACGCATGTAGGACATGTTTAATTTTGCAATACATCTGAAAATTAGGAAAGCCTGACCAAGTATCTTCCAATCATTTTCATAGCTATTCCTGAATGTTTACTTGCAACAAATTTGCCATCATACATAGCATGTCACAGTAACCTATTAAGGAAATACAATAAAAAAAACTATCACAATAACTTGTTAAGGCAATATAACCAGTAAAACAACAACACAGTAACCCATTATGGTAATGCAGTGTTACATGAAAGCTTGTACAAAAGTAACAAAAGAAAAGAGTAAAGTTGACAGGCTTTGCAAATTTAAACAAAATAATTTTTTCCCTAGAACACAAGGTAAAATTATGAAATAGGACTTACAGTTTGTGAATATAATCCAAAGATTAATCCTAGACTCTAAAAATACAAGTCTTATCACTAAAAGTTCTAATTTGAATCCAGGTTTGAATCTCAATGAAGTTCCAATATGGAAGTCAATGATGTCAGATGAAGTAATTGTACTGATGGCAACAGTTCCTAACACAATTTATAATGTTCCATTTAGAATCCAGAATAAATTTCCACTGAATGTTTTTGTCCCAGAATTTTATAAAAAAAGAGCACTTATGTTGATGTCCATAGAAAATGAATTATTAAATCCCAAACTTCAAAACAAATTGGCATGAACAATTAAAAACACTTTGAGCTCTAAGGTGCAGGAATATGACTGACTAAATTTCACTCTGACATGAGTATTAAACCAAAATAAAACATCATTTCGACACTTGTGATGGGTCACATGATCACTTAATCATGAAATCGCACAGTAATAAAAAAGCTATTTGTAACACACTAGAACAGCCCTGTCTAAGAATCAGTTTCCCAAATGCTGTTTACAACTCAGCTAGCTCATGGGCCAAACATGAACTTGGTAATAGCCAATCATATTCACTTAATATTTACAAAATGTCTCAACCAATGTGGGCTACAAATACTGATAATATAATATCTTTTACATTCAAATCAAGTCAAAAAGAGAAGTGATTTTTCTGAAAAAAATTCAAATCCAATGAAAACTATCATTACAATAAAATATAATGAAACAAAAACAAAAAAAAAAAGAATTTAAAACCAACACACAAATTTAATTAAATATTCATAACAGCAAGCAGTAAAACAATTTCACAGTAACCCATTAAGGTAATAAGATCTGGAAACGATTGATTATCACAATAAACATCAAGGTAATGCAATCAGCAAAACAATATCACAGTAATCAGTGAAGGTATTATAGCCAGGAAAACAATGCCTCAGTAACCCATTTTAGATATATGATGCACAAAACCTTAAGACAGAGAAACTGTAACGTTGATGTTAATAGGTCAAAAAGCAGAAATTACAAGAAAATTATATACTATAAAACCTGTCTTGAGAGACCATCCCTTCTGCAACCAAAACATGATTTCTCATAACAGATTTGTACCAAAAGAACTGTTTTCTAGCATTATTTAAGGAAAAATAACCACAATTGCTGTACATATAATCATTTCTTTGTTAATTCTTGTTAAAATATTGCCCGCATTCATCTGAAAACAAAACTATATTGCAATAAGGATGTACTTCTATCATTAAACAATAATCACATTTATATCTGACTGTTCCAGTGGCTTAGTGGCTACAGCATCCACATTGGATGTCGAAGGCTGCAGGTTTGAACCCTGGCAAAGTCATGCCAAAAACTTTTTAAAATGGTACTAATAGCTGCCTCGCCTGGCATTCAGCATTAAGAGGTTAGTGGTAGGACTGGAGGGTCTGGTGTCAAGACAATGTGACTGGGTGGGGGCATCATGTTGTGCTCCAGAGCTGAAGATCATACATGCATATTATGAAATCATTCCTAACTTACTCCTCATACTTTACAACACCCTGAATGTTTTGTAAGTGGTCTCCTCCTTTTCATATCTTTTAATTACAATAGTTTTTTTCTTGAGTGTTAAAATGTCTATTTTCTTTGCTGGAGGTTCTGTTATAATTATCATCATGGTTATAAGTATTTATGTTATCAGTGCTTAGTTGTAATAATGGCTATATTGATGGTTTTGATCAGGAAATGTGAAATATTTATACATATGCATGAGAGAGAGAGAGAGAGAGAGAGAGAGAGAGAGAGAGAGAGAGAGAGAGAGAGAGAGAGAGAGAGAGAGAGAGAGAGAGAGAGAGAGAGAGAGAGAGAGAGAGAGAGAGAGAGAGAGAGAGAGAGAGAGAGAGAGAGAGAGAGAGAGAGAGAGAGAGAGAGAGAGTGAGAGAGAGAGAGAGAGAGAGAGAGAGAGAGAGAGAGAGAGAGAGAGAGAGAGAGAGAGAGAGAGAGAGAGAGAGAGAGAGAGAGAGAGAGAGAGAGAGAGAGAGAGAGAGAGAGAGAGAGAGAGAGAGAGAGAGAGAGAGAGAGAGAGAGAGAGAGAGAGAGAGAGAGAGAGAGAGAGAGAGAGCAGAAATCACAAGGGTTGTAGTTGTAGGTGGCCAGTATTAATGGTGGAGGAAGAACCCTGGAAAACCCCGGGAAGAACCACAGAACCACAAGAAGCTACTGGCAGGCTTTCTCACTTACCCACATTAACCGAGCCTGGACTTGAACTCACACAGAAATCACAAGAGAATTCCATGTACTGCTTCTTGTGTCAAAGCTTGGGAACTTTCTCCTGCCCATTCATTAGAAGGGGACTGTCTGAATATAACATCAATGTTGTGTGTGATGCAGTATAAAATGAAGCATAATGTAGAATATTGTACCTTATTTGGGCATTTCCATTGTTGGGCTTTACTCTTCTATCAAGGACCTAAAGTTAAATTAATACAGTATTAACATACAATGATATGGTTCTTATGCTGTAACACAACTTACATATACTTATAAAATATATTTATAAGGTGCATGTTGTTGTCTATATAGGTGCACTAGTACAACATATTTATATTGTGTATGTTGTTGTTTATATAGGACAACAAAGCCTATTCAACTCAATGAAATAATAACACTGGTCTTTTTGTAACAAGTTAAGCCAGTTGGAAACTAAAAGCTTTCAGCAGACATGGAAGAAGCCAAATCAAAATAAAGGCTGCTCCTTTTGACTGAATATCTGGATATGAATTATGAGAAATTTTAGTAGCCTTTAAAACTGCCATGTACTTAAAATGCATTATGATAAAATGCTTGTTCTCAGTATAATTATTTTTATTATAACACATGAATAGGTGTGAAGTTTTAGTTGTCAATACAAGATCAGATATTGAGAAAGTGGTAACAGTTATTGAGAAAGTGGTAATCTTTCACATGGTGTAAGTATGATGTAAATACAACAAAAATGACTGAATATTATGAATGGCTCTGGTCCTGTACAACTCCAAGTACTGGATTCTAAATTAATGGGACCTGTGTATTACTGTAAAAAAAAATTCCCATTAAATTTAGAATGACAGAGGCATTCACACTTTATCTCAAGAAATATACATTTTACAGCTAATTTACCTCAGTGATGTTGCTTGAAAAAAGACCTATTTCCTCAGAAATTCTTCATCATTTTGAAATAATGAAAGTTTCCCTCACTTGCAAGCATGTATAATAGATAAAAATTGTCTATTTAGATAAAACTTGAAAATAAAATTGTATACATGTCATTTATCATGAAAATGACCTTTTCAACAAATTTGATGGATATATTCCTTGTAACCATAACAACAGAATGGGCAAAAAGTTCAAGGTTTTTCTGACAATTGCTATTTCACAGATGAAGATGAAATAAAGTATGCATAAGCAAACTTTACATGAATTAAGGAAGGAAAAAGTGAGAGAAAAAAAACTTTAGAAGAATGATTGTAGAAAGCCCCAAAGGCAATAGTTATCATATAAAACTCACAATGACCTGGAAAAAGGCTGACTTAAACTGGAACAACATTTAATCCACTGAAACATCAGTGGGGGCCTGTTGTGTATACCAGTGGTTCCCAACCCCAGGGTTGCAAACCAAACTGAGGGTCATGAGGATGCTCTAGGGGATGATAGAAGAGGGTGACCAAGATCATCTACAGGGTGGCAAAACTATAAGTTATGAAGTTATTATCTGGTTATATGCAATATGCTAAGAGTTACTAGTAGAACAAACAACACACACCCTGGTCTGCTGGACACATTATGCTAAGGTAGATCAAGATCTTTATATCTTTGTTATTTTGCAGTTTTACTCAACTTATAAGCAAGTATATATGGTACTTTATACAAGTATAAAATGCACTTTATACAAGTATAAATGGTACTTTATACAAGTATATATGGTACTTTATACAAGTATAAATGGTACTTTATACAAGTATGGTACTTTATACAAGTATATATGGTACTGTATACAAGTATAAATGACTTTATGCAATTATATATGGTATTTGATACAAGTATAAATGGTACTTTATACAAGTATAAATGGTACTTTATAAAAGTATATATTGTACTTTCTACAAGTATATATGGTACTTTACTCAAGTATTAATGGTAATGTATACAAGTATATATGGTACTTTATACAAGTATATATGGTACTTTATACAAGTATATATGGTACTTTATATAAGTATGGTACTTTATATAAGCATATATTGCTTTATACACTATCTGCAAACCTCCATAACATTATTATTCCCAGTATTTAATAGTCAACATTAATTCATTAACTGTACATCTTTCAAACGCTCCAAAACTTGTATGTCACCAGTATTTTCTACTGCAATAAGATGAGTAACAGTGAAAAGAACTATTTAGCATGCATATATCTCAAACAACTGTATTTTCTCACTGTCTGAAAGCATACATTTTGTGACATTTCATGGCATGTTTTGTTTCAATTAAGTAAGGTAGCAGGAGGTACTTCCATTAATTGATGTTTGTCAAATTTCTTAAATCTGTCACATGACTTTTCAGCTATTATTCTTTAATAATTAAAGAGAGCTAGCTATCCAAAGAAGTAAATACAATGGGTTTATGGCTAGTAAAACATCACAAAAATGGCATGGCTAGCAACCATTTTGAATTTCATCACACTGTTTAGAACATTGTGATATTCATCACTTAACACAGACAGAAGTAGATGGATCCTACAGTGATAATGCTGGAGGTACAGTAGCATTCTCAAACTTTTTAAGATGGATACCACAGTGATAATGCTGGAGGTACAGTAGCATTCTCAAACTTTTCAAGATGGATACCACAGTGATAATGCTAGAGGTACAGTAGCATTCTCAAACTTTTCAAGATGGATACCACAGTGATAATGCTGGAGGTACAGTAGCATTCTCAAACTTTTCAAGATGGATACCACAGTGATAATGCTGGAGGTACAGTAGCATTCTCAAACTTTTCAAGATGGATACCACAGTGATAATACTGGAGGTACAGTAGCATTCTCAAGATTTTCAAGATGGACACCACAGTGATAATGCTGGAGGTACAGTAGCATTCTCAAACTTTTCAAGATGGATGCCACAGTGATAATGCTGGAGGTACAGTAGCATTCTCAAGATTTTCAAGATGGATACCACAGTGATAATACTGGTGGTACAGTAGCATCCACAAGCTTTTCAAGATGGATGCTGTGGCATATCTGCATCATTTTCATTTTGGACCAACTAGACACCATAAAAGGTCTTTTAGTTAAAACCTCATGCCAATAAGATTTTATGTTCAAGGAAAGCAGCTATAATAAGCATGTCAAAGTGGTACCTATTTTATTTGGAATCAACAAGACAGCAGAAAACATCTTTGAGTGAAAACCCCATGTATATAGGACCACTCATTCCATAAAAAAACTATAAAAAGTTCAAAATGGCCACTGTGATGGATGTCATCATTTTCATTTATGACCAACTAAACCATGGGATGAATGTAAAGTTTCATGACACTACTCCAAGCAGTTTAAGAGCAATAAAAAATTTGTGCAGAGAAATTGCTGGACAACAGATGCCAGACTATCCCATAAGCTCTTTTGTTTTGTTACATGCATTGTCTTAAGCTACAAGTTAATTCATTTAAAAAGTTGTGGCATCAAAGTGATTTGCATTTTCATTTGATGTACAAAAATTGTTGAATCAAAGTGATTTGTTGATATACAAATCAAGATACTGCCATATACTCATAAAGCTACATAATAAAACAGATAATAACTCTGATCAGGAATAGAGGAAGAAAGTGATTTGTCACTATGTGCATCTTCAGGTCATAACCACAACATTAACAAATTTTCATCACAATTCACGGTGCTAATTGAGATTCTTTCATACACATGTGCAAGACAAAATTTACAGGGGTACTAGTTATGCTAATAAGATTCTGTCATACACAGGTACAAGATGAAACTTACAGGTGAACTAGCTATACAAATGAGTATTGTCATAAAACAGATGCAAGACAAAATTTATGTCATAATAATAATAATAATAATAATAATAATAATAATAATAATAATAATAATAATAATAATAATAAAGACTTAATTTAAAGAAGGTAACTCAGTTACAGAAGTAATCTACCTTGAGACCTTCTATCTATCTATATATATATATATATATATATATATATATATATATATATATATATATATATATACATACAGTATATACAACATGATGTGAAGAATCTGGCTTGACACTATATAATTAAGTGATTTTAAAAGTCAAAGTATCAAGCCTGGAACACATAAACAGGCATCTATGAATCTATTAACATATAATAAATGTAAAATATCTTGCATTTAAAAATTCAAGTGTGAAAATGATGCACAATTACAGAAAAGCAGATAGTATTTATTGTACTAGAAGTGTTCAACTGTCTGAAGATTTCATCCATTTTAGACATTGATTATGAAAAGAAGAAATGCTAGAAGCCTGCCATATTATTATGACTTTATTTAAAGGGGGTTTATTTAATTTATCAATTAGCTAAGAACTAATCTACCTTGAGGCCCTCATTCAAGAAAATTTTACTTATTTTTGCTGCATCTCTGAAGCCACTGTATATAATGGGTTTGGAAAAAGGAAACAGAGTGGGCATTTCTAATCTCAACTGGAATACTATTCCAGAGCAAAGTTCCAGAGTACTGGACCAAAATATATCATGATAATCCAAAGAGCATGTACTCTCACAAAAACTACAAGAGCAATCTTTTTGTTGATGTCCAGGAGATGACCATAAAAATGACCAATCCATCAAAAACTAAATATGTTCAGAATTACTATATGGCATGAATTTGAATGAGGAAAAAGGTACATCTAAACGACAATATTTTAATCCAAAGAAATTTCTTTCCAATCATTGGATACAAGCTCAGTCAGTGGTTTGTACACATGCTTGAAATAAAGTGAAGTTCATATTATCAGTGGAGTAGACTGTATACACTTTACCTATGTCTACTTAAGAAAGATTTTACACCATAAAATGGTAAATGGCTTTTAAAATATTGCAGTTTCAGCTTTTCTCTCTGTTTCACAATGTCCAGTTCATAATCTACCTGAAATATCTGTAAGTTCCCATTGCTAAGGACTGCAATC
Organism: Potamilus streckersoni; assembly: GCA_016746295.1. Classification (NCBI taxonomy): domain Eukaryota; kingdom Metazoa; phylum Mollusca; class Bivalvia; order Unionida; family Unionidae; genus Potamilus; species Potamilus streckersoni. The sequence continues at coordinate 873,877 of JAEAOA010001929.1, forward strand.
ATCCTGTATGGAGTTTCTGTTGAGAACTGGAATGATGTATTGACTGACAGCAGCGTGTTACATGCTGAATTTACACTGATGGAGTAATTGTTGGAAGCAACTCTGTAATATTCACTGGCCTGAAATTCATCAGCAAAGTCAACTTCAATTTTACAATGAATTGAAAAAGAACAAATGGTTATTGAGTATAAACAGGAAAATATATAAATGTACTGGTACAAAGTAGACTTTGCTATAAATATATATATTATCTCCAAACAGGATATATATCATATTTCTACCAGGGTAAGGCCAAGCAACCTGTGTTGTAAATTTCTTGTTATAGGGGTAGAAATCAATATTAGAAAAGCTTACTTAACTTAATTTATCAAGTCATGTCAAAAGGCATAGCCTTTTCATTTAGTATGGGAATGTCATGGAAGAAAAAGTGAGACTTCATAATTTCTGTTCATGATCAGCACAAAATGCTCAGTCTGAACTGCAAACAAGGATTGTACCAAATTTGTTCAAAATCAAGTAAAAGTAGTGAAATGATAGAACACACTGTCCACTAAAGAGTTGGGCTTAATTTCCAGAAAAGATCAATATAAAATCTACTTATCTCAGCACCTGAATTCATGATTAAAATGATATAATCTACCTCAAAAATTTTATTTACATACTTAGAAATCTGTCAGCAAATTTACACTGAAACAATAGAAAAAAATGTCATGCAAAAGATGCAACATATAAGTTAAAGAGTTTCTGCTAAAACATGAAAATACATTGCAAATGCATGATCAATCTATCAATTGTGAACCTTTTGGAACCAATTTTCAAAATTTCTTTTAAAAAAATAAAATTACTTCTCAGATTCTAATGATATTAATCCATAAAACCCTCCTATGCATAACAGATAAAATACCTAGAAATTAGAAATTCAATGACTATCCATTTGCTTGTTAATACCAAGGATAATGTTGACATGTAATAAGAATTTTGTTACGAATTTCATTTACTGTTACCTTTCTAATAATGGAATAACTGGAACTGTCAATACCAAATGGCAGGTGACAATTTCAAAAGTAGCATACAGGTAAGTCTAGCTCTTGAAAAAATTACATTTCTGTCATAGAATATTGTGTAACCTAATCTTTTATCTGCAAATAATTTTTTTGTAAAGTTATTTTCTGCAAGTGATTGTAACAGTCTGCTGAGCTGTACCTGCCACTTTGGGATTCGGCCTGAAAATACTGTAGACTGCACATCCAGGTCACATGGTACATTGTTAATAAATGTAACCCCTGCCTCACCGGGTGAAAGTGGTAGCTCCTTGAAACTCTGAAAAATGTTAGGAGGACTGGATGGGAATGCTAACTATACATTAAGTAAAATGGTAAAATAATGTCAACAGGATAGATGATATAATGACTAGCACTGATCATTAGATTTAACTCAATCTATGATGAGTTTTTAAAACTTTAAATAAAAATGTAATCTTGATCTGTGCTGAGTAAAACTTTGTTAAAATGAACAGTGAATTTAAAATTAGTGTAAGGTCAAATTCTTATATCCAATGAATTTCTTGCTTTTAACATCTAACGCATTATTGACTACATCAGGCAATGGGAGCTATATGCTTTTACAAATAACACATAAAATGAAGTTTGTAGTACAAATACTGTTATCACAGCTTCCATGTGCCTGAATGAATGTAATGTACAGATCATAATACCTATAACTTATATGTAACTTATAGAGCTAAATTTACAGATAAATAATACAGATATCACAGCTTCCACATGGAGAAGCATAATGTACAGATATCACAGCTAACACATACCTGATAGAACATGTACAAATATGTACGAATCATAATACTTATATAACAGTTCACACATACTTAATGGTATTGAATGTACAAATCATAATACTTTTATAACAGTTCACACATACTTAATGGTATTTAATGTAGATCAAAATACTTATATAACAGTTCACACATACTTAATGGTATTTAATGTACAAATCATAATACTTTTATAACAGTTCACACATACTTTTTATTTAATGTACAGATGATATAAAGATATTAAAGTTCACACTTACCTGATGGAATTTAATGAACAGATCATAAAACAGATATCAGAAACCATGGCTACAGAAAGTTAATTTGTAACAAGTATAAAGGTTTCCTATTTATCATGCCTGGAACAAATTGGAACTTTCTGTCCAAGACTGTAATTTATTATGTAAGACTAATTATTAACTTCCATAACTATAATTTGTTATGTAGGACTAATTATTAATTTCTATGACTAATTATAATGTAGAACTAATTATTTATATTTATGGCTAATTATTATGTTGGATTGAAGTATTCATTTCCATGACTAATTATTATGTAGGACTAATCATTCATTTTCATAACTAATTATTATGTAGGACTAATTATTTATTTTTTTCGATAATTATTATATTGGATTTAATTATTCATTTCCATGACTAATTATTATGTAGGACTAATTATTCATTTTTATGGCTAATTATTATGTTGGATTTAATTATTCATTTCCATGACTAATTATTATGTAGGATTTAATTACTCATTTCCATGACTAATTATTATGTAGAACTAATTATTCATTTCCATGACTAATTATTATGTAGAACTAATTATTCATTTCCATGACTAATTATTATGTAGGATTTAAGTATTTATTTCCATGACTAATTACTATGTAGGACTTATTTATTTCCATGACTAACTATTATGTAGGACTAATTATTAATTTCCATGACTAATTATTATGTAGGATTTAATTACTCATTTCCATGACTAATTATTATGTAGGATTTAATTACTCATTTCCATGACTAATTATTATGTAGAACTAATTATTCATTTCCATGACTAATTATTATGTAGAACTAATTATTCATTTCCATGACTAATTATTATGTAGGATTTAAGTATTTATTTCCATGACTAATTACTATGTAGGACTTATTTATTTCCATGACTAACTATTATGTAGGACTAATTATTAATTTCCATGACTAATTATTATGTAGGATTTAATTACTCATTTCCATGACTTATTATTATGTAGAACTAATTATTCATTTCCATGACTAATTATTATGTAGAACTAATTATTCATTTCCATGACTAATTATTATGTAGAATTTAAGTATTTATTTCCATGACTAATTATTATGTAGGACTTATTTATTTCCATGACTAACTATTATGTAGGACTAATTATTAATTTCCATGACTAATTATTATGTAGGACTAATTATTCATTTCCATGACTAATTAATATGCAGGATTTAATTATTCATTTACATGGCTAATTATTATGCAGGACTTAATTATTCATTTCCATGACTAATTATTATGCAGGACTTAATTATTCATTTCCATGACTAATTATTATATAGGACTAATTATTCATTTCCATGACTAATTATTATGTAGGACTAATTATTCATTTCCATGACTAATTATTATGTAGGACTAATTATTCATTTCCATGACTAATTATGATATAGGACTAATTATTCATTTCCTTGGCTAATTATTGCATATGACTAATTATTCATTACCAAGACTGTAATTAGGGTATCACCGATTAGCATTTTTCTACTAATTTCCAATTGCAGATTTTAGGCATGAAAATTTTTCCGATTCTGGATATGATTTAATTAATCATAAATGCTAAATTAAAAGGTTTCTCAAATTAACTTTTTAAACCATGTTCCACACATTTTGCACATCATACCGACATCACAAAGGGAAGAATATGGCAGGACTATAGCAAAATTCAGCAATGTACAAAGCCACAAAGAATCCATGAAATTTTTTTTTTATAAAATGCACTGAAACATTATAAACTATAATTATTCTCCTGGTATAAACAAAATATGTTAGATATCATGTATTCATTGGTTTAACCATAACGATCTCTAGTTCAGCTAAGATTATGACCACTATCCGGAACTGAAAATTTTTTGTGGGCATGTGCATTGGAACTAAGGGAGGTAATTTTAAGTGCTACGATCATTAATTCTGTATTAACCATGAAAAGCCCTATAGAAATTCAACTTTATTATTTTTATTATGTGAATCGGTCATTCCTGCCTTATCCGACTCTGATTAATCGGAAGTTCATACTATCCAGTGGAATCTGATTTCTGGATCAAAAGGCAGTTATGCTCTAACTATAATATATTATGTAGGACTGAGACGAAATGTGACATTTTGTCATTATAATGACATAAGTCAGCCAATGAAATTGCTCTATAAGTCTTATTCTGACATTAGAAGATGTTATTATTTTATTAGACACTCTTATGGTGAAAAACTCTATGAGCCATATGACACTATAACTTGTACCACAATTGTAAAAGAATTCACAGTATTATATCATTGGTCTTTTTAACTGCAAATTAATATTTTCCTTTAAAATACACAATAATCAACTCACATCAATTTTAATCTGTACAAATCCAGCTACTACAAAAGCAAAGGAACTGATAAAAAGTCCCACCACTATTCTCTGCAAAGGCCTGAAATACAAAGGAATATGTGAAAAATATGTATATTTTTCTCATGATATCACTAAAATTCCCATGACATCACTGATATTACCATGACATCACTGATATTACCATGACATCACTGATATGACCATGACATCACTGATATTACCATGACATTACTGATATTAACATGATACCACTGATATTACCATGACATCACTGATATGACCATGATTACCTGATATTACCATGACATCACTGATATTACCATGATACCACTGATATTACCAGGACATCACTGATATTAACAAGATACCACTGATATTACCATGACATCACTGATATTTACATCATACCACTGATATTACAATGACATCACTGATATTACCATGATACCACTGATATTAACATGACATCACTGATATTACCATGATACCACTGATATGACCATGATTACCTGATATTACCATGACATCACTGATATTACCATGACATCACTGATATTAACATGATACCACTGATATTACCATGACATCACTGATATGACCATGATTACCTGATATTACCATGACATCACTGATATTACCATGACATCACTGATATTAACATGAAACCACTGATATTACTGTGACATCACTGACATTAACATGACATCACTGATATTACCATGACATCACTGATATTAACATGACATCACTGATATTACCATGACATCACTGATATTAACATGATATCACTGATATTACCATGACATCATTGATATTACCATGACATCACTGATATCACCATGACATCACTGATATTATCATGACATCATTGATATTAACATCATACCACTGATATTACTGTGACATCACTGATATTAACATCATACCACTGATATTACAATGACATCACTGATATTACCATGATACCACTGATATTACCATGATACCACTGATATTACCATGACATGACTGATATTAACATGATACCTCTGATATTACCATGACATCACTGATATTAACATGATACCACTGATATTACCATAACATCACTGATATTAACATGACATCACTGATATTACCATGACATCACTGATATTACCATGATACCACAGATATCACCATGGCATCACTGATATTACCATGACATCACTGATATTAACATGATACCACTGATATTAAGATGATACCACTGATATTACCATGATACCACTGATATTAATATGACATCACTGATATTACCATGATACCACTGATATTAACATGACATCACTGATATTATGACATCACTGATATTAACATGACATCACTGATATTACCATGACATCATTGATATTACCATGACATCACTGATATCACTATGACATCACTGATATTATCATGACATCACTGATATTACCATGATACCACTGATATTATCAGAATTGGACCCATTTAAGATTTTTGACAAGTTAACTAGTAAAATATTACAGAATAATGCCATACAGGGGAAGTGACTCATACCCTGTCATTATAATAAATCAAATGATCAAACCTCTAACATGGCAATACAATAAATCAACATAGTATATACATACTCATCTGTTTCCCTAACTATCAGTTAAAGCACATTAACATAGGTTTACATTACATAATTCTGACAGCAATGTACAAGTATATGCAAACAGACCTGAAATAGGAGTATGGTATTGAAATGAATTAAATACATAATGTGTTCTTCTAATTGTCCTACAATCACATGTATCTTATATATTTAACTAAGTTGGTATTGATCGTCAAAACTTTGAAGTATAAAAACAGTGTACGTTTTAGGCTGCATCCTGGTACTGATGACCTTTATTTTTTTTATCTCTGTTCCAAGAAAATTTCCTCTGTTGTACATAATAAGGCAACCCAAGAAAATAATGATCATAAACATTACGGTTAAATTTAGACTAAACTGAGTTCATCAGAAGTTGAGTAAATGGAGTGTGTTCATTGCCGAAGAATATAGTTTACAGTGAAGTAAAAATACAGACTCAAATTTCTAATATAAATTCTTCACTGAGGGTAAAATTTACTCAAGCAAGAGGAATTCAAATCCCAATATAGAAAGTATATGACAGGAGAGCCTGATGATAATGATGATTATAGTCATCAGGGTCATTAATTTATGTGATAAATATTATGCACACTGAATCACTGCTGAGTCAGACTATTACAATTTCCTTGTCAACTAAAACAACCTTGACCCAAACTAAAACAACCTTGACCTGAACATGGACTATAGTTAAATTAGCAGACTGAAACTGTATCAAACCATGCTGTGGACTTGTTCTAAAATGACTGATTTAAAGCATATAATGTTGCAAAAGTGAATATTTACTGCAGGAAATAGTAAAATCATGATGTAAGTGTTTGTGATCATGATATGTTTAAATTTCTTGAATAAACAAATAAAACAGACAAAGGTATTGGCAATCTGCTTTTATAAAATGATCACACTTTTTGGCTTGGTAGGGGCCACTGGGCACCATGGATTTCCATATTTGGAGTAAACAATGCAATAACTACCCATGTAATAACAATAGGTTACTGCATTTGTAGGAGTAAACATTACCAAATTTTTTTCCTGAGCTATACTGTATAATATCAGGAGAGAAGTATTGTTCAGAAAGTAATGTGTTCATATATTCCTATACTAATGTAGTATACTTTTTTGTTTTTCTACCCAATGCTGAAAAATAATAGAACATACTACAACAAAGTTACTGAATTTGTACTAGATTCCAAAACAAATACACAATAACTGATTTCATGTACACATAGGACACATAGGACCTAACCATTGGTCTATGAACTTGATAGCATATTTTATGATCAGTTATTCATTTAAAAAAAAAATCTCGGTTCGGTCTAAATAAAACTGAAATTTAAAGTCATATTGTCATTGACTGCACCTTCAAACAACTGTTCCTGTTAGTCTTGAATGGAGGGATTTTATATTTATGTTGATCCAACTAAATTATCCTTATCTAGTTGTGATGGACTGAGTTATTAGCAATGCTGATTTTGTATGATGTACATGAGGCTGGAGGGACTGGCCTTGATGCAAGCTGCATGTTTTTATGTTCTGTCACTGATAGTTTGGAATTATTAGGTGGACAAAATATAAAATTTTTAAAAGTGAAATTTCTAAGATGCAGAATGAATGTTTATGGGGAATATCAAATAGGAGTGCAGTACATACTTTGGAAGGAAATTTCTGTTGCAAAATGTAGTCTAGCTTACAGTAAAATGTTTGTGCTGGGGATAAATTTGTGGAACCTATGTAATTCAAATTTACAGATAAAGCTAAGAAAGTAAATTTATAAGAATTGCAAAATGCATTAAAGTAAGAACATTTATTGTCATTAAACACTACTGATGATATATTTTAGGCCTTGTCACTTGCATGATTTGTTTTGCAGGGACACAAGTTACATGGCAGCTAACATCTCAAAAAATCACAAACATCTCAATAAATTAAAACAGGGAAAACTGCAATGCAACTGGGGTGTGAGAGCCCATTTTGCAAGTAGAAAACAGAACTTTTTTGTCATCTTGGCTTTGTGGTTCTTGCTTTCTTGTCAAAACATACCTTCTTCAGATAAATTGTTCTACTTTAGTGCTTGGGTTAACTTGTAAAATGGGATGTCTCTGACCTTGGTTCAATATGTATTTCTATGTTACAGACTACAGGGAGCATTCGTCTGAAACATTCCATTTGCAAATAATCATGAACATTTCTACTATATAAATGTTTAAATGATGATAATCATATTTTCAACCTTGCAGAACTCATGTCATATAAGCTTCAGGGGCTCATTACAAAGGAATTAAGAGTATTGGTCAATTGATAGAGCTCAGAAGAGACCAACCTGTAACAATAAAACAATTTATACTGTTATAGGTTGGGCCACCAAAGCCTTTCATCCATTGACCAATTCTCTTCATTTCTTTGTAACAAGACCCTGTGCAGAAAGCCATTGTTAGAGACTGCAGATATCACAGTTAGCCATTTGCTTAGTTGAAAGTTTCTTTGTGACTCAATGAACCCATCATTGACTTTATCATCTCTACTTTCAAACTGCTCAAACAGTTTGTTCAGCTCATCCACAGACAAATCTAATAAGTCAAAATATCCAGCTACCTGAGCGTTCATTGTCAGTTTACAACAAGTAGTTCCTAGACAATCATGCCATGCAACATGATGCAATGCAGTATGGACAAATACTGCATGATTCTGACAATGCAAAGTTAACAGAGGAAACAATGAGTATATAACAATTTTTGATTTTTCCAGCTAATAGATAACAAAACTTCAATTCATTCATTTAATCAGCCAATATCTGGAAGACCAATCATTTCAACAAGTGCAAGTGAGTCTGATAAAGAACATTCTACTGGCTGGCAATAGAATCTGTGCAAATATTTTACATGGATAAATCTTTAGATTTCATATAAATTTTGTATCTTTACACAGTATAATTCATTTGTCTGCTTCTTGCCTTCATGTTGTCTATGCTTTCAATTGCATGAAGTTCTAAATGTAATTCAGGGCTGGAAAATACTAAAATTATCATCTAGCCTTGAATTAAAATCACAATGGAACTACACAATAATCTACATTTTTTATCTTCACACTCCATACAGAATTCTTGGCAAGTGATAGAAAATTCTGCTTGTGCAGCACTCAAGCTGCTATGGAGTTTGAATTCCCTCCCATGTCACTAATTAGCAGTAGTGCAGTCTAAATAAATACCTGTTAGGAATTTGACACTTGTCCAGAAGTGGGTATACTCCCTTATCAAAAATTGGGATCAGGATCAGGATCAGGATGGGGTTAAGGGCCTAGACAAAAACAGAAATCCATGACTTATATCATAGTTGTATATTAATAGGTAAAATATGATGAGGCACTCTGTAAACATTTGAAAAAAGCATCTGGCAAGTGTTGGTACAACTCATAATTTGAATTATGGTTATGTTATGCTTAAGATTCTTGTCAAAGAGATATGTAAATAATCTGGATCTTCATCAAGGAATCTTGGCTAATGTATATTGAATAATTTAAAATGTCTGAGTTTTACATCCTGATTTTCACTATGGAATCTTGCCCAAGGTATACTAAATAATTTAAAATATATGTTTGAATTAACATAGAATATATTCATTAACTGAAAGAATTACTGGATGCTTACTGACATCTGTTCTGGCTCAATTCTACCAAGGACCCCCTGAAATGGACAAATTAGTGTATTACAAAATATTGTAGATCTGAATTGTGCCAAAGGGAGCAAATCTTCTGTCTGTAACAGTACTTCTCTTCACAGTGGAAATTTTGGGCATACTAAAACACAATGAACATGCACAAGGCAATTTACCTTGCCAGTAATCTGCAGCTGACAATAATCTACACATAATACTGTACTGTACTTCTCTTGCCAATAATCTAGACCTGACAATACTGTACTTCTCTTGCCAATAATCTAGACCTGACAATCTGTAATTCTCTTGCCAATAATCTAGACCTGACAATACTGTAATTATCTTGCCAATAATCTAGACCTGACAATACTGTAATTCTCTTGCCAATAATCTAGACCTGACAATACTGTAATTATCTTGCCAATAATCTAGACCTGACAGTACTGTAATTCTCATGCCAATGATCTAGACCTGACAATACTGTAATTATCTTGCCAATAATCTAGACCTGACTATACTGTAATTCTTTTGCCAATAATCTAGACCTGACAATACTTCTCTTGCCAAAATTCTAGACCTGACAATACTGTAATTCTTTTGCCCATAATCTAGACCTGACAATACTGTAATTTTCTTGCCAATAATCTAGACCCGACAATACTGTAATTCTCTTGCCAATAATCTAGACCTGACAATACTATAATTCTCTTGCCAATAATCTAGACCTGACAATCTGTAATTCTCTTGCCAATAATCTAGACCTGACAATCTGTAATTCTCTTGCCAATAATCTAGACCTGACAATCTGTAATTCTCTTGCCAATAATCTAGACCTGACAATAATATAATTCTCTTGCCAATAATCTAATCCTGACAATAATATAATTCTCTTGCCAAAAATCTAGACCTGACAATCTGTAATTATCTTGCCAATAATCTAGACCTGACAATACTGTAATTATCTTGCCAATAATCTAGACCTGACAGTACTGTAATTCTCTTGCCAATGATCTAGACCTGACAATACTGTAATTATCTTGCCAATAATCTAGACCCGACTATACTGTAATTCTTTTGCCAATAATCTAGACCTGACAATACTTCTCTTGCCAAAATTCTAGACCCGACAATACTGTAATTCTTTTGCCCATAATCTAGACCTGACAATACTGTAATTTTCTTGCCAATAATCTAGACCCGACAATACTGTAATTCTCTTGCCAATAATCTAGACCTGACAATACTATAATTCTCTTGCCAATAATCTAGACCTGACAATCTGTAATTCTCTTGCCAATAATCTAGACCTGACAATCTGTAATTCTCTTGCCAATAATCTAGACCTGACAATCTGTAATTCTCTTGCCAATAATCTAGACCTGACAATAATATAATTCTCTTGCCAAAAATCTAGACCTGACAATCTGTAATTCTCTTTCCAGTAATCAATACTGAACAATACTGGACTTCTCTTTCCAGTAATCAATACTGAACAATACTAGACTTCTCTTTCCAGTAATCAATACTGAACAATACTAGACTTCTCTTTCCAGTAATCAATACTGAACAATACTGGACTTCTCTTTCCAGTAATCTAAAGCTCAAAATACTCTACTTCTCTTGCCAATAATTTACATCTGATGAATCTATACTTCTCCTGCATGTAATCTGCACGTGAAAATAAAGAACTTGTCTTATAAATAAATTGTGAAAATATCAAGAATTATAACTCAATAGCAAAGACTAAACTCCACAGAGGTTTAAAAAATCATGTTTTACTGGATTCTCAAAATGTCAGATGTTTTATTTTTGTTAGGCATAACCATCTTAATATGTACACTTTCCTTCTTCTAATGTGGGGTCATTTGTCACCTAAGCAACCGACCCCCATTGAACTCATTTTCTCAGATTTTCTCCTTCAGTTGAAGTTTTATGGTATCTTATCATTGTTCGGACTTTATTTAGTTGTTTGTAAGTGAATATTTATAAAGAATGAAAAAGTATTATAATAGTGGTATCTGTGGAAGGTAACCCTTCTGATATCAACAAAATTACTTCAAAAAATGTGAGATTCCTATGTGAGTACCATATGGACCACAACATGTAACCCTAAATCTGATAACACTGTAATTACTTCAAAAATGTGAGATTCATCTCTGTGTACTAAATAGACCATAACAGTGGTATCTGTGGAAGGTAACCTTTCTGATACCACTGTAATTACTTCAAAATAAATATCACCAGCACATTTCTGAAACAATATATTGGACTGAATGTTTATCACTAATATGTTGTTCATACTATATTGTTTGTACCAAGAAGTTTTAAATTGAATAGGAAAATAACTTCCTACTTTCCTACAATTAGTACAAATTAGAATGAACAGAAATTAGGGAAGCCTCATTGCTCTGAGTGAACAAAACTTGAACAGGTAATCCTGGTTCAAGGCTGCTTAATTGGCTGAAGTGTGGTAGTGATAATATTGCAATAAAAAGAGTGTCTGATGATTTTGTTTCCAAGGAAAAACTGGTGACCTTGACCTTTATCCCATATGATAGGGTAAAGAAAGCAGCAGAAATACAACATTTGTCATTAGTTATAAACTCATGCAAAATAAACCCAATTTTTTATAATAAAAATTGACTTGTTCCTGTTCTGAATACAAAGAACAAGTGCTATACTTAAAACAGAGGAAACATAAAATATAAACATGAAATTATGAATTTTAATCAATAAAACATATATACATGTAATTACAAAAAAAAGAGAAGCTGCTTTGAACATTAGTGTTGATAAACTCTTTGAAACTACCTGTAGAGAAAACATTTACATATCCTGTTTGGAACTGTCTGTAGAGAAAACAACTGGAGATAGGCTTTTGTGTGCAGGCATGCCACCTAAAGTGGAATGCACAACTTGAGATTACGTTCTGAAGAAAGAGTCCAGTGTAGTCTGAGTCTTCATGACAAGAAACTGCATCCATAACTTTGCATTGGATAACTGAACTTTGATTCATATCTGGATCATTATCCTCCATTATAGTGCAAGCAGTATTGACATGACTTACGATGTCAGACAAAGCTTTCAAGGCTAAAGTCTGAGTATGTTACTGCTCACAAGCCTCTTGCTGGCTGGTGAATGCTTTTTATTCTTCATCCAAATGTTCTAGTTCCAAATCCAAGAGGTCTTCATTTGTTAACTCCTCAGCATCAGATTTCAAAAGCTGCTCAAAATGTCATTCTCTTGTAACGTCAATTCAGCCAGTCTGACTTTGCAGCCTTTACACTGGCCTTATTTGCTAATGCAATGGTGTCTTTAATATCTAAGCCATTAAAAAAATGACAAAATTCTGAATGCTAATGCTATTCATGCATGGTGGTGAAACCACTTGCCATGACAATTTACAAGGCATTTTTGATGTTAAATGTCTTCCAGTAATCTTTCACTGTGATGATTCATTCATTTGTTTGCTTCACCAAATCATTTAAAACTGACTTCAGATAATATGGTCTGAAATCCTTTATGACACATTGATCCACTGGTTGCAAATGGGATGTGGTATTTGGTGGCAAATACATGACTAATGTTTTCAGAATAGTCTTCAAATGTTCTAGGATAGCTGGGGACACTGTCAACAAGGTATTAAGTTTTTAAATCAAATACCTTCTCTCTAGAAATAGTTTTTCAACTCTCAATGCAGGTCCTTCTAAAAGTATTGTTTGAACACTGCGCTGGTCATCCACCCTTTCTTATTAGCATACCAGCATACTCTAATCGTTCATACCTCTTCAAGGCCCTGGGATTTTAACAATAAATCAAGAGAGGCCTTAACTTGCAGTGCACTGCCTTTCAGTAGAAGTGTTAAGCAGTCTTTAGCAGCTTTAACCCTTTCATCACTAAGTAACTTTGTAGGCATAGAGTCCTCAACACTAAGTAGCTTTGGAGTTGAAAAGCAAAATGACTTGTGGACTTTGAAACAGCATAACTTTGCCAATGTTAAAGATATATGGCTGGATTAGGTGGCAAAATCAAGGTTAAAAATCAAATTTTATGACTAATTCAATAAAATGTGCATATCTATTAGAACTGTTAAAATGCAGGTACAAACAGGTAACAACAGGTAAAATGCAAGTAATTATTTTATTACCTCTTAGAAAACATAGAATGTTCTCAAAAATTTTTTAATTGACCCTAGATGTAATAGTGAATAATCACAGTAACAATACAAGTCTTTCTTTCATTGTGTCCATAATATATAGAATTCTATAATATGAACCAAAATGATCTCCAAGGTGAGATCTGTCCACACACCTAAGTGACCTATATCGCCTCTGCCACGTTTGATCATCGCATTGAAGTTCGTTAAACGGACAATTTTTCCAAAAACTTCATCTGAATAGAATATTTGAAAATAATCCGAAGCTTTCCTGGAGCCATATAACTCTCGGGTGTGCCCAACTCTGTCAGAAAACTGAAACAAATCTCTTTGGTTTAAGGGCTTCGTCCAAAAAAAAAAAAACCCACGTGGAACGTACAATTCCTCTGGTTCAAAACCTTCAGAGTCCTCTTCATCGTCATCACTGTCACCCACAAGTGCATTCCTGCCTCTCCATACGTCTTCTCTCATTGTCAAACAAATTTATCGGGTCAGAATTATTTAAATCCTCCGATTAACTCTCCTCTAAAAATCCTTCAAATGCCGCCATTTTGGATACAAATTTCAGCATTCAGAAAACACATTAAAAGTTCCTACTTTGTTCACAAGGTAAACTCACCAGATAATACAAATATAACATCAACATTACCAGATGGAAGTTATTAGAGGTACCTCGAAAGATATTTAGTCTGGTACTATAATGTTAAAAAAGAACACTGCCCTAGACTGAAAACTCGGTCCATAGTGTTGATGGATTTACTTTCCCTGACCGCATATGCGGTCTGCTGTGATGAAAGGGTTAAAACTGGTTGCAGTCTTCTCTTCCACTAAAATGTAGGTGTGGTCAGGAATTTTCTTCTGGCATAGGCCGGTTTCATCAACATTAAAAATTTGCTTTGGTGAGTAATCATCACTTTCAATAATTTTCTACAGTCTGGTGGGAAAACGTTTTACTACTTCTTCATTAGCTGATGCAGCTGCACCACTTGTTTTAATATTTTTAAAGCCAAAATGTGCTTTAGACTCATGTAACCACCCAACACTGGCATGAAAATCGTTTTCATCAGCTTCTTCAGATACCTTGAGAACTTTGTACAGAGTACATACAATGGCTTGGCTAAGATGAATTTTCTTCTTATACTCATCATCAAGCCACATTGCCATCCTGTCCATTATGTTGGGGTGGCTATAGCAACTGTCCTGGTTCAAAAAGGGAAGTTCCAGCTTTCGCACTTGCTTTTTTTTTCTGCACTGTCATGCATTGTTCCACATGTACTTTCACTAAGGTTCAAGACATGATTTATCATTGCAGTACTCTGACCAACTTTATACCTTTTCACTAAGTCAGGTTTAACCAAAGAAATAGCTTTCCTTGGTCTCTTCAGACCATCTTTTACATGCCATTACTATTAATGTTCCATAATTGTAACAAATGAACATGAAAATATGTTCCCCATCTCACATTATTTTGAATTTGTGTGAATAGAGATCGCATAAACCACAATCACATTATAGTTCTGGTTCCCCCAGATTGTATTTTGGCAGTATTACAATGTTCTCATTGGTTCTTCCAGAGTTATTCCTCTTTGCAATTGGCTAAAATGTTCTTTTGCATAAGCAATATGTATGACTTTTGATACCCAACTCTGGCTAAATGTAATGTCGATTTTCATAACCTGCATAGGCAGTGAAATCAAATTTGGCAAAATGTATGCATAGCCAATAATTTTTATAATGCCTGCAGGGTTTAGAATCATAATCACTGGGTTTGGCTGCAAAATTTCATTATATACATGGAATACATATGGAATATCTTCATTCTAAACATACTGTAGGAAAAAGATAATTAGCATGGAGGGATGTGGTACATCACTTTGTGTTAAAATGTTGAAGGCAGGTGAGTGATGTCAATAGTCTTATTCATTTTTATTAACAAAAAAAAAAGTGTCTGTGGCAGATCAAGTCTCATTTTAAAGAATAAAAGGTAAATGATTATTAATTATCCACGACTGCCGAAGATTAAAATAACTTGCATACAGTAAGTATAGTTTTATATTGATTACACACCTCTAATATCACTTGCTGTATTGGTACTGCAAAAATATTGATGCATTAATATATACCATTAGATGTATTGTTTCACCCCTAATAATAAAAGGATTGTAGAGTTTTGAATATCTTTCCAGTGTGTCTGGTTTGAGCAAATATAATTTTTAATTTGCCTAATAATAACATACAAAATAATTAAAACAAAGAATTTGCATATTTTCAAACATTTTTAGCTGGCACAAAAGAACACAACTAATTGCACAGCACTCTCTCTCTCTCTCTAGCTCTCTCTCTCTCTTTTCAACCAACAGCTTCACTCTATAATATCATCACTGACTGAAGTTTCACAGTTGAGTATTATACAGATAGTCACAAAGTTTTATCCAATAAGTCACCATGGTATTGTTAGTGTCCCTAACATGAATACTTTAACTTGAAATGCATACCAATATGCCATCTTGAGATTTTTATTGTACCATGGTGATAATCTTATGATGATTTGCATACCAATGTGAACTAACTAGGTTACTAACTTATTCAACAGTAACTTCAATGTTACTGTTCAATGTTCCCTTGACCATATGTTTTGGATGATACTGATGTGATATGAAGTTAATATTTTAAAAAGACAAAGGGTCAACATGGGTTCAAACACAAAGACAGACAAGAATATATATATATATATATATATATATAGAGAGAGAGAGAGAGAGAGAGACAGAGAGAGAGAGACAGAGAGTTAACCTATGATAGATAAAAATATGACCAGATAGATACTATACTCTCTCTCTCTCTCTCTCTCTCTCTCTCTCTCTCTCTCTCTCTCTCTCTCTCTCTCTCTCTCTCTCTCTCTCTCTCTCTCTCTCTCTCTCTCTCTCTCTCTCTCTCTCTCTCTCTCTCTCTCTCTCTCTCTCTCTCTCTCTCTCTCTCTCTCTCTCTCTCTCTCTCTCTCTCTCTCTCTCTCTCTCTCTCTCTCTCTCTCTCTCTCTCTCTCTCTCTCTCTCTCTCTCTCTCTCTCTCTCTCTCTCTCTCTCTCTCTCTCTCTCTCTCTCTCTCTCTCTCTCTCTCTCTCTCTCTCTCTCTCTCTCTCTCTCTCTCTCTCTCTCTCTCTCTCTCTCTCTCTACAACAAACACCAGCACCTTCAAATTTTGATCTTTTCTGCAGTTTACGGTATATTCAAATTATATAAAGGCTTTTCAGAAGAAATCATTTGAGGTAGAATGTTAAAAGTGATTTTTTCATGTCTACATAAGTTTAAGCCTAAGATCACAAACTTCCCTTAATGAAAGTCTATACAAGGACTTCATCTGTATGGAACCTCAACAACATAAGCAAAAGGGTATTCAATAATGAAAATCATGGGAAATTATTCAAGCTTTCAATTGCTACCTTCCAATCCTATTACAATAAAACATTTGCTTTTCAAAGATGTAAATTTCATGAAATCAAATAACAAAATGAAGTACAAGTATAATTTTATGTAACCATGAAATATCAAACAAATTTAAACAAACTAATACTCTTTTGTCTTTAAACATTGATATTATTGTAAACTTTATTATTATTATTATTATTATTATTATTATTATTATTATTATTATTATTATTATAACTTTATTTAAAGAGGGTAACTCAATTAGTTAAGAACTAATCTACCTTGAGGCCCTCATTCAAAGGAATTGAATTACTTTTGCTGCATCTCTGAAGCCATTGTATATACTGGGTTTGGAAAGAGGAAATAGAGTGGGCATTTCTAATCTCAACTGGAATATTATTCCAGAGCAAAGTTCCAGAGTATTGGAAACTTTTTTTAAATAATTCCTTATTTGGTTTGGGAATTTTGTAATGTTTGGTAGACATTGATCGCAGGTGGGGGAGTATTTCCAGGTAGCCTATACTTGAATAGTGATTGTAAATATTCAGGAGCATTATTATTGGCTATCCTGTATATTAATTTGGCTTTTCTTAAACAGATTCGGTCTTTAATAGGTAGTATTTTTAACTTACCAACTAAATTTTCCTTGCTTTCTTTCTGGATTGATATTAACTCAAAAGCTCTTTTTTGGAGATGTGCCAGCTTTGCTAAGTTTTTATCATTTGAATTACCCCATACTGTATTACAGTAGTCTAAATAGGGTTGTATGTAACTGTTATAAAATAGTTTTTTGTGCTTTTCCGGAAGAAAGTGTCTTATCCTACTGAGAAGCCATAAACTTGAATTGACCTTTTTACTGATATGTTTGATATGTTCAGTCTATGATAGGTTATTATCTACCAAAACACCAAGTAGACTATCATGACAGACCATTTGCAACCTTTTATCCTTCCATGTCAGACATAGTTCATTGCTATCAAGTTTTGTTCTTTTTTTCCGTGTTAAGATAAGTAATATTTTAGTTTTACCAGTATTAACCACCATGCCATTGCATGTGCACCAGTATTCTAGTTTGTTTAAGGCATTCTGTAAAGAAATTTCGAGTTCTTGTTTTGTGTTTTGGATGTCTGACAATGTTGTGTCATCTGCATAGAGATCTGTAGATGATACTGAGTCCTTTAGTACAAGTGGTAGGTCATTAATAAATAAAATAAACAGTAATGGACCCAGAATTGAGCCTTGTGGTACTCCACATCTAATTGTTTCAGGTTCAGACAGAACATTATTAATAAAAACATGTTGTGTTCTCTCACTTAAGTATGAAGTAAACCATTTAACTGTGCTTTCATCACATTGGTAGATTTTCAGTTTCTTCAAAAGGATTTCATGATCTACCATGTCAAAAGCTTTCTTGAAATCTACAAATACAGAACCTATTATTCTACCTTGATCAAGTGCTTGAAGCCATTTATCAGTTAGGGAGATCAAGGCAGTCTCACATGAGTGTTTCTGTCTAAAGCCTGATTGATTAGGGTATAACAGAAAGTGTAAGTTTGGTAGTATTGAGATTGGCCGGTAGTTATCAGCATCATCCTTAGGGCCAGATTTGTGAATAGGAGTTCCTTTTGCAGTTTTCCATATTTTGGGAACAGATGAGGATGCAATACTTAAATTGATTATGAATGTTAAGCTATCTACAATAGCAGAGGCAGAAGATTTAATGAGTCGTGGACCAATCTGATCAAGTCCTGTAGCTTTCTTAGTATCAAGTTCACTGAGATATTTCTTAACAAAGTTTTTTGTTACTGGTGGGATGGAGAAACATACCTCCTTAGAGATTTTGCTGCTGCAGAACTTTTTCAGTTCAATAAAGTTGTTTTCAATCACTGGTTCTTTTAACTTTGTGGTAATGTTGGTGAAAAAAATCATTGAAAACATTTGCAATGTCATTGGCATCAGTGACTATGGTGTCATTGACCAGAAGTGAGTGGATTTTATTTATCTGATCTTTGTGTGTTCTCCAGTGAGTTCATTGAAGACTTTCCAAATGCAGTTTTTGTCGCTCTTTTTGTTTTCAAGCAATGATTGATAATAATTTTGTTTAGCTTTTTTGATCATATTTGTTATTTTGTTTCTCCATATTTTATAGTGTGCATGACTCTGTTCATCTACAGAAAAACATTAATGAAGAATTATAATTTTCTTACAATATCTCCATTCAAGAGTTCTGCCTGTAAGGTCCAACGAGATCCCTGGAAAAGAGATAACATAATGAAGATTCCATAGTGGTAACATACTTTAGTTCCCCTATGGCAATAATTACAGCCCCATAACCAGGGAAATGACTGTGATTTGCCAAAGACTCTCATACTTATAAAATGTACAAGATGTTACAGCAATATGCTTTGACCCAAACTGTGTATCACTACACACAATATAAAACAAAGTTTCACAATAAAATATACAAAATATCCCAAAGATATTGGCATGAACAAAAAATACTTAAAACAGTCAGTGATGGAACTGACTTGCAGGTGGGTATATAAGGTATATATGGGTCTGACTTACAAGTGGGCATATAAGGTACATATGGAGCTGACTTGCAGGTGGGTATATAAGGTACATATGGATCTGATTTACAAGTGGGCATATAAGGTACATATGGGGCTGACTTGCAGGTGGGTATATAAGGTACATATGGATCTGACTTACAAGTGGGCATATAAGGTACATATGGAGCTGACTTGCAGGTGGGTATATAAGGTACATATGGATCTGATTTACAAGTGGGCATATAAGGTACATATGGATCTGACTTGCAGGTGGGTATATAAGGTACATATGGATCTGACTTACAAGTGGGTATATAAGGTACATATGGATCTGACTTACAAGTGGGTATACAAGGTACTTATGGAGCTGACTAACAAGTGGGTATATAAGGTACATATGGAGCTGATTTACAAGTGGTATATAAGGTACATATGGAGCTGACTTACAAGTGGGCATAAAAGGTACATATGGAGCTGACTTAAAGTGGGTATATAAAGTACACATGGAGCTGACATACAAGTGGGCATATAAGGTACATATGGAGCTGACATAAAAATGGGCATATAAGGTACATACGGATCTGGCTTACAAGTGGGCATATAAGGTACATATGGAGCTGACTTGTAACAAGGTTTATAAAGTACACATGGAGCTGACTTACAAGTGGGTATATAAGGTACATATGGAGCTAACTTACAAGTGGGTATATATATATATATATATATATATATATATATATATATATATATATATATATAAAGAATACAAATCATATGGCGAATAACAACCCTCTCAAGCGAATAACAACCCTCTCAAGCGTACTGGATCCACCAAGGGATCACGTTTGTCAGGGATTAATTAAAATAGATGCAATAAACTGACGAGGAACAGTACGAAACTAGTAACTAACTAGCCTAAGCAACTAACTAGCCTAAGCGCTTTCGACTCTTAATGAGTCTTTTTCAAAGGCAAATACAAAACATAGTTACAACAAACAAATAAACACAAAAACGTTGCGTTTGTAAACCTCTACATTTCTATCTTCACATGTGCTAAAACTATAAATACAACCAGCTTGTATAGACTAGTTGCGGAAACTGAAAACGTTGTATAATTCCCTAAAAGTCTACAAGCCAAAGCGACATCTATTTTTATTTTGTGTACATATGTAACGCAGATTATATCCCGGATATTTGGTTCTATACCGGTTATTCTTATAGTAAAAATTGAAGGATAAGAAGATTTAGAAAATGTTAAATTCTACTAGTGCATAGTTTTCATTTTCTAGTCTTCTTGGTTTAGACCGCTTGGTTTCAATGTTCTAAGGCGGCGTATCCAGTATGATTCCTTTTCCTTCCTGGTTTCGGAACTCCAGCTGTGGTTGTTGGCAATAGCGATAAGTATTATATCACTGAAAGTGTGGCCAGGGGAGGAGAAGTGTTCTGCGACCGGGCTTCTGTACAGCTTTTTTATCATCCAATCAGATCTATGAAGGTTTATCCTTATGTGTAGCTTTTCAGTTTCTCCCACGTACTGAAGGCCACAGATCTTACATGTGATGAGATAAATCACATTCTCTGTTTTGCACGTTTTGTTTGGACCATGTATGTTTAGTTTTTCTTTAGTCACTGTGCTAGTGAATGTCTTGGTCTCTATCATATGTTGACAGGTTTTGCATCTTTTATCGCCACAGGGTCCAGATTGACTAGGTTGGTTTTGACTAGCGATTGTTGTTAGCTTGGCCCTGACTAGGATGTCCTTTAGGTTTTTTGGTCTCCGGTAAGCTACTACAGGTTTGTTCGGAAGTATTAGGTTTAGTATGTCTGACGATTGCACGGCCAACCAGTCGCACATGTGAAGATAGAAATGTAGAGGTTTACAAACGCAACGTTTTTGTGTTTATTTGTTTGTCGTAACTATGTTTTGTATTTGCCTTTGAAAAAGACTCATTAAGAGTCGAAAGCGCTTAGGCTAGTTAGTTACTAGTTTCGTACTGTTCGTCATCAGTTTATTGCATCTATATATATATATATATATATATATATATATATATATATATATATATATATATATATATATATATATGGGTATATAAGCATTTAGTTATAAAGTGTAATTACTGAAACATTTATAAGTGTTATTACTTAAACATTTGTATGTGTTATTACTTAAAAATTTATAAGTGTTCTTTCTGAAACATTTATAAATGTAATCACTGAAACATTTGTTTCATTTATTATTGAAACATTTGTAATTTTTATGACCAAAATATTTGTAATTGTTTTTACTAAAGCATCTTTGTGATTACTGAACCATTCATAAGTGTTATTACTTAAGCATCTGTGTCATTACAGAACCATTTGCAAATGTTATTATTGAAGCATTTGAAAGTGTTATTACTGAAGTATAAGTGGGTTTAATGAAGCATTAGTAGTAACAACTAAACATTTGTGTGATTACTGAAACATTTGTGTGATTACTGAAACATTTGTGTGATTACGGAAACATTTGTGTGATTACTGAAGCATTTGTAAGTGTTATTACTGAAACATTTGTAAGTGAAATTACTGAAGCATTTGTACGCATTATTATTGGAGCATTTGTAAGTGTTATTACTGAAGTATATGTGATATTACTGAAGCATTTGTAAGAATTATTACTGGAGCATTTGTAAGTGTTATTACCGAAGCATAAGTGACATTACTGAAGCATTTGTAAGTGTTTTTACTGAAGCATAAGTGGTATTTTGCTGAAGCATTTGTAAGTGATATTACTGAAGCATTCAAAAGTGCTGTTACTGAAACATTATAAGGAAAAGATCTTATGTCTTCCTAGGGATATGACTGGAAGACTGAGAAACAGATTGCAATAAAATCTCAGTCTATCACTACATTATATCAGCACTATCCTTATAACTGAGCTTTTAGATAGAACAATTATGTAATACTTTTTTAAAGTCATGTACTGTGCTTTCTTATCCTTTAATCAGTTAGTTATAAGATGATTTCAAAGTACTATTTTATTACCTGCTGGTCACTTAGTGCCCAGAAGATCGGCAGGGGGAGATACATAAACAAGACATTCAGAAGCATCTTCACATCTTCTATAAACTCTGCCTGCAATAAACAATAGCAGAGAGGAAGATAATAGTAAATAGGTGCTTAGGGAAAAAAAATCATCCCTAGGATGAGTAAGTTGCAAGGGTTACTTTTTCGTACTTGTCCTTACTGTGCTCAACATTTCTCAACTAAACTGTTTATTATTTTACTAAAGAACCACAGTTCATAATGCATGTTTGATACTTAAATGGGTCAAAACCATGAAAATATTTTAACACATGGCTCCTTAGTTGAACATAAAAGGTTTATAACTCAAGAAATTCCAGTTGCACATATAGCCCTTGATTTCTTAGTGGTTATTCACATTTACACTGAAACCTTTCGGTGTTCTAGGTGTCATAAGTTTCTTTTTTAATCGTCTATCATGCATCTTTATGATCTTGATACTGAAGAAGTTAAAAGAAAAAGAATTTTTATGTATTATGCAATTTGTATCATGTGTTGGCTTTTGTCCTTGATTATGTATTTTACTTTGTACTGTGTATTTGACCTATGTCCATAATTGAGGTAAGGAGTTGGGCCTACCTCAATAATATCGTTTTTAGAAACAACATATTACATAGGTAATTACTGACTATACATTACAATCATTATTGTTAGAAGGTAAACATGTTTACTTGATTTGACTTCAGAACATTTGTATTCAACTAAGAAAATATAGTTTAATTAAACATACCTGAATTTGTTATGAAAAATGGAAAATTCCATTAAAATGACAATATTTTCAAAAACTGATTATTAAGACTTAGGACAGGTATATAAAATTCTTTGTTTCTGAATTATTCAGTACTATCTTAACATCAGTCTTTAAAGGAATCAATTTCTTTTGGGTTTCAGTTAATATCTAAGGATTTAATTACTTAAATTATTCATTGGAATTACAACGTGCTCATTAATAGTTTCAGACTAAATCACTATTTTTGGATTATTTTGAATTTATTCAAGGTCATTTTGAAAAGTATCATTGTCATACATCAATACTGTCAGTGTAAACACTATACCAGGCTATTGGCACTTCAGCAAATTCAAAACAGGAATTAATTTATAACACTGCCAGAATTCATATTAAAATACTCTACACTTTTGGATTTGTTACAGAACTTTTAGCACTATACAAATGTAATAGAATGTTGTTGCATATATCTATATTGTGTACTTAATTTCTAACCATGATTGAATGTTTTGAATGAAATTTTTGCCTGATTTTTTCAGGCTTGTAAGTAGTAATAACATTTGTTTACACAATTTTTAGTTCAAGGCCTAACTTTGTTTGTGAGTTAATAGAATTTTCCATTAGAATTCCTGAACATTCTATTTCATTCTATATCAGTGAAACTTATATCTGTGGAGGACTTGATAAACAAATTATTCATTTCTGTTTTAAGATGAGTGTTTAGTATCATTTACAGTTGGTTGCCGATATAATTTGAGAGGAATTATTTATCTAAATTGTTCAATAAAATTATAAAAGTGCAAATTGACATTTGGACTAACACATTACTTTGTGATTATTTTGAACTGGTTCAAGACTACAGTTAGATAAGGACATGCAAGACTACTGAAATTCATTCAAAACATTTTATACTTCAGAACTGGTGATATTTAGAATTATTTGGGATTTAATGCAATGTTTCTTAAATTTTTACTTTGCAACTTAGAGAAGTAAAAATTTTTTTATTTTAACAAACTTAGTTTTGCTTCTTTATGTTACGAAGTTGAAGACCTAGAGTCAATGTGACAATTTGATGACTTCATCTGGTCACACATTAATATGCTTACCCCAGTATTTTCAAGACCATGTGGCTTTAATAAAACAATGTCATGCCAAAGTAAAGATGTCAGCATTTACTTATGTAAGTGTGCAATTACATTTCACAATACAACTGTCAGACTAAATGATCCATTATGGTCAACCTCTATTCTAGAACGCTACATAAAGGCACCAAAATATGAAAATTGTTGATAGGTCAAGAAGAACTGGTTATTAAACCCAACCATATTTTGACCAAATGGCTATTGTCACAACTTTAGCAGCTTCAGATTATAACAAATCCATTTGTATGAAGGTTGGTGGAAATTGACTAAGACACTGAAAATACTCATTTCATATCTCAACTGACAACATTTTTCTTGTGAAAAGTAATTACAGGTTTGTAGAAATATCTGCTGGCATCTTCCCTTTGCCATGACAATGTATCAATAAAGCTTGTCTTAAAAAACTGGTGACCTGCAGCAATTGTAACACCACCTGACTAAATGAAAAATCACTAAACAAATGGTGATATTCTTTGTCTCTTAACTTCTAAAATGTCTGACTCATAAAAATATCTGATAGTTTGCTGAAAGAGAATCCTTCTCTGCATCAATATTATGCCCAAATTAGTGAAAATTATCAAAGTAAATGCAAACACCATTGTAAAATCATTCGCTTGGTGGAACTGCATGTCTGTATGTTCACAATTTGCCATTCACCCTTACATCAAATGTACAAAAAGACAAAACAGTGAAGTTATTTCTTAACAACATGTTGCTGAGTGACAAGGAGTAGACAGATGTACTATAAGTTATTTATAACCAATGTACATGAAATGGTAAGATGCTGAACTTGGGTACTTATTACTGGTAGAAAATGCAATCAATTCTATTCTCAATGTGTATCCCAGCATTTCTATTTACAAAGCTTCTGGAAAGATGGTAAACTTCAAAATGATCAAACTTAGCTACAATAATGTCTTGAAGTTTGAAGTCATTAGCAGGGAAAGGTATACCTCATTAGAAGTCCACACCAGTACCTGTACATTATATGTACACATAGAAGAGCAGGGATAAGCATGTCTCATTACAAAATCACAACAGCACCTGCAAATTTGTACACACAGGTGTGTACAGATTCCTATGAAGAAGCAGGGTCAAACAATAATGGGACAAATTGCAATACCTATATGTGTAAAATTTGTAGGTATGTCCATCTTTAGAAAAAACAAATTATATTACAATTTTCAAGAGTATTTATTACATTTGATAAATGATACTGACTTTGGTCAGCAAGCTATATGATTCTTCTTTCCTCAGAATGTTATAACCTTTCAAGCATTGCTGTGCCATAAACTACCAAACCCAAATCAGAATTATATAATGGCTTAGCATGATAATATGATACATTGGTCACTTTTATTTGTGAAGAATCAAATTAAATGTATTGTGCAGACATGCAGTTTTATACCAAGATAAAGTTATATTATTACCATGATACCCATGTGCACCAAGGTTCAAGCCTTCGAGTTATAAGGAGAAACAAAAAACAATGTGAATCTTGCCTAACAAACAGGAGCCAGAAACAGGTAGCCAATAAAAATCTACCAAGTTTTATAGATGTGTCAAAGAGATTTCTCCTAAGAAATTAAAAAAAGAACATGTGAAAAATACAAAATAATATATATTGTAATCTTGCATCTTGAAGACAGAACCCCCAACATAGTATACAGCACACTTTCCAGAGATGATATACAAGTATACAAATTTTCATCCATGTTTCTGCAATTAAAGAGCAGAAAAAAGTGTGACAGAAAACATAAAATATTTAGCCATAATTGCTACATAATTGCTGTATAATTTGTATTTGTCAGGGGTTTTTTTTCTCCATGACTGCATGATGTTATTTTTATTGTGAACTTAACTTTTTCTGTTCTCTTTAACAGTAACCATATTTTGCAGCCAGTCATGATTTTAAATTTTGTATTGTAAGTCCCAGATGACCTGATCTTTCTGTTAAATTTGAACAAATTCTGTTAAGTAGCATTATTAAAATGTTGTTTAAAGATTTCTCTATTAGTCCTAAATGTGGCAGATTGATGGCAGTTCAGAATCATTTATACATACTAGAAAGATCCCCAGGCTAAGTTTTGTGCAAAATTTGGCTGAAATTGGTAACATCATTTTTACAAAGTTCAAAATAGCAAATGTTGGTGGACAACATTTCTGGATGGCATAATGGATACCTGTCACATACAAAATTTAGTTCAATAACTTCATCAGTGGTTTCATGATATTTTGTCAGTACTGACCTCAAATTTGCTCTGGGCAAAATCCAACCAGTGTTCCTTCTGAGCCCCACCATGCTGTCTGCTTCTGCACTTCCCCTTTAATCCAATCTATCCAAGAATAAAATGTTATGGTTAGTTAATGTCATGTTCACTTTTCAATCTAGTAAGGATAACAATGTGACAACTAGTAATGGTAAGAATGTAAAAGTCTACTAACGGTAAGAATATGACAATCTATAAATGGTAAGAATGTGACAATCTAGTAAGGGTAAGAATGTAACAACTAGTAAGGGTAAGAATGTGACAATCTATAAATGGTAATAATGTAACAATTTAGTAAGGGTAACAATGGGACAACTAGTAAGGGTAAGAATGTGACAATCTATAAATGGTAAGAATGTGACAATCTAGTAAGGGTAACAATGTAACAACTAGTAAGGGTAAGAATGTGACAATCTATAAATGGAAATAATGTAACAATTTAGAAAGGGTAACAATGTAACAATTAGTAAGGGTAAGAATGTGACAATCTATAAATGGTAATAATGTAACAATTTAGTAAGGGTAACAATGTGACAACTAGTAAGGGTAACAATGCGACAACTAGTAAGGGTAAGAATGTGACAATCTATCAATGGTAAGAATGTGACAATCTAGTAAGGGTAACAATGTAACAACTAGTAAGGGTAAGAATGTGACAATCTATAAATGGTAATAATGTAACAATTTAGTAAGGGTAACAATGTGACAACTAGTAAGGGTAACAATGCGACAACTAGTAAGGGTAAGAATGTGACAATCTATCAATGGTAAGAATGTGACAATCTAGTAAGGGTAACAATGTAACAACTAGTAAGGGTAAGAATGTGACAATATATAAATGGTAATAATGTAACAATTTAGTAAGGGTAACAATGGGACAACTAGTAAGGGTAAGAATGTGACAATATATAAATGGTAATAATGTAACAATTTAGTAAGGGTAACAATGGGACAACTAGTAAGTGTAAGAATGTGACAATCTATAAATGGTAATAATGTAACAATTTAGTAAGGGTAACAATGGGACAACTAGTAAGGGTAAGAATGTGACAATATATAAATGGTAATAATGTAACAATTTAGTAAGGGTAACAATGGGACAACTAGTAAGGGTAAGAATGTGACAATCTATAAATGGTAAGAATGTGACAATAAAGTAAGGGTAACAATGCAACAACTAGTAAGGCATTATCTATTTTCCTGTTTCTTATGCTCCCTGCATTACACTCTGCTATAAAGAGTATACAAAGCAGAGAACCAGACTAGTATATGCAATATTATGACAGAGTAGCTTTCCCTAATCTTGTGAGCTCTCACTCAATTCCATCAAGCTTTGCAAGATTTTGTCCAGATATTTAACCTCAATGCTTGTACCACTAAAATGTGATCTTCAGATTAAAACTGTGTACACTAAGAATCATTAGCAAAGAAAGTGAAAGAAGCAGAACACAAAAGAGTATCTGTGGATCTAACTGTGATGAAAACTGGAGAGAATTTGACTGGATTATGGCACATACATTGGGATTACCAGTTTGACTTCTGATCTCATGACTGTCAAGACTGCACATGTGAATAATCCTTTCATGACAGCGGTTAAGAATTTTAAAAAATATGCCCTTAATCACCACAAGATATCTTTTCAACACATTATACCCAAGATATTCTTTCAGAACGAAGAAATAAGCAAACTTTCAGAGACAAATTCAATATTTGGATTACAAATTCAGGGGCTGGTTACAGATTTTGTTAACTTTGATGCAACAAAAGAAAAATCTACAACTTCAGATGTAATTTATTAAAGAGAAGATGAATCATTAGCCTCTTCGATTTTTGGATAAATGTGTTTTAGGATGAAGTACAATAAAACTCATGTCCGTATACATTTTAGGTCAGGCAGTAAATTAACTGTCATTTGGTTAAAAGATTTACTTGGATTCTTGTATTGGCTTATATGTTATGTGTTGATCTATAATACTACTACAAATAAAGAGACTGTTAAAAGGAAGACTTTAAACAAAAATGAAAATGAACTAAGTTGCAATCTCCTAATTCAGCTGAAAAACTAGGCATCAGATGCAAATTTGTCAGTACATTTTTGACCTCCATGTTTTATTTGATCCCCAGTTCTGACACCAAAGTTTTTTTACCCTCAGTTTTACAACCCTGGGGGATATACTGCTTACTGTCCTCTTTTATTACACATCATGTATTTACTGTCTTCATTTATTACACATAACAGTATTTGCTGTCCTCATTTATTAAACATACTGGTACTCACCATCTTCATTATTTACACATTGTATTACTTTACTGCCCTCATTTATAACAGTGATATTTACTATTATTATTTATTACACACATTGTATTACTTTACTACCCTCATTTATTACACAAAGTGGTATTTACTGTCCTCATTTATTAAAAAATAGTACCTTACTGATCTCATTTATTACACATAGAACTTTACAGTCATCATTTATTACACAGAACTTTAGTCATCATTTACTACACATAGAACTTTACAGTCATCATTTATTACACATAGTTGTACCTACTGTCCTCATTATTACATATAGCAGTACTCTGCTGCCCTCAATTTATTAAAGATAGTTGTATTTACTGCTCTCAATTATTACACAGTAGTATTTACTATCCTCATTAAACATTAATATTTACTGCCTTCACATAGTTGTACTTACTGTCCTAATTTATTACCCATAGTGGTACTTACTGTCCTGATTTATCACACAGTACCTTAGTGTCCTCATTTATTACACATAGTATTTTACTGCCCTCACTGATTACACATAATGGTATTTACTTTCTTCATTTATATCAAACAGAACTGTTCTGCCCTCATTTATTACATAGTTGTACTTACTGCCCTCATTTATTACATAGTTGTACTTCCTGTTCTCATTTATTATTCATAGTGATATTTTATTTACTTCCCTCATTTATTATAAACAGTAGCATTTTAACACCTTAATTAGCCCTATTTGTACACAAAAACATATTTGCATTTTTATTTTATTTTTTACTGTTACTTAAGCTGAATTGCAGCTGCATGACAATTATATCATTCCAAACCTGGCTGCCTCAATGCAATGTAAAAATAACTGCACTGGCTGCAACAATAACTCATCACAAAATAAAAAAAAATCATTGCATGAAACAAAATGCAGCTGCACTGAAGGCACCAACAGCTAGGGGTATATAAACTTTTCACAACAAAACATGATAATCAGTTGAAAAAATGAATCAACAAGGCCATTACCATCAAATGATGACAAAACCAGACTGTGACTTGGTAGGGACTAGAGCACCCCTGCAGATAAAAACCAGTCTGTGACTTAGTGGGGACTAGAGCACCCCAGCAAATAAACACCAGTCTGTGTCTTGGTGGGGATTAGAGCACAACAGAAGATAAAAACCAGTGTGAGACTTGGTGGGGACTAGAGTACCCCTACAGATAAAAACCAGTCTGTAACTTGGTAGGGACTAGAGCACCCCAGCAGATAAAAAGAAGTGTGAGACTTGGTGGGAACTAGAGCATCCCAGCAGATACAAACCAGTCTGTGACTTGGTGTGGACTAGATCAAACCTACAGATAAAAGCCAGTCTGTGACTTGGTGGGGACTAGAGCACCCCAGCAGATAAACACAAGTCTGTGACTAGGTGGGAACTAGAACACCCCAGCAGATAAAAACCAGTCTGTGACTTGTTGGGGACTAGAGCACCATGAATGCAGACTGGATTTAAGGATGTGGAGTGACTTCATGGCGCAATGGAATGGCACTGCTTTTTTCTTGGGCTCTAATGTTACCCTTGCTACAGATTTTGATCTCTTTATCGCTGCAACATCAACTGTTGGATTTGGCAGTTTTCCAAAGTCACATCATAACTAATATCCTTGTCAACAACTGACACTGAATTGAATCATCATGTAAAATAAGTAGCAAATGTAGACTGGCACTGCTTTCTTCTTGGACTATATGTTACCATTGCTACAGATTTTGAGCTCTTTATTGCTGCAGCATCAATTGTTGGATTTGGCAGTTTTCCTAGGCTGATAGTTCCAAGGATCATTGCTGGACAATTTAGACATACGGGAATACTGGGACCAGACAAGTTGTCTATGGCCCTGCTGGAGATCTACCCCATCATAGTCTCAGCCCATATATGGAGCTATTTGTGGAAAGAAAACGAATTTTATTCCCAGATATATCACCCCCTTGATGGCCCTTTGATATTTGTGCTGTCCAACCTAACACCCTACTACCGCAGCCAATGCTGAGGTCGAAGGACGACTTTATTACAACACTAGGCCATGGGACCTCAGATTCTTACTTTCATTACATCAGGACCTCAAATGATGCCATTTTTCATTCTCAGCAAGCCATGTGTGGATCTACCCATTCATAGACAAGTGCTGCCATATGTGCTGTTTTGTCTGCATGTCTTCTTGGATAGAGTGCATTTGATGGAATTGTGTATATGTTGATATACATTAGTTGGTGCATGTCAGTGTTTTCATCCAGATCAGATCATTCTGATACTTTACATGGACTGATTTCTGAGAAAGGATGTGTGTTTGTGTATTCTTTCTGATGTGATCATCAGATTCTGTGCATGGTCATCAGATTCTGTGCATGGTCATCAGATTCTGTGCATGGTCATCAGATTCTGTGCATGGTCATCAGATTCTTTACATGGAGTGTTTCCTTTCGGATCTGATCATTCTGATACTTTACATGGGCTGATTTCTGAGAAAGGATGTGTGTTTGTGTATTCTTTCTGATGTAGTCATCAGATTCTGTGCATGGTCATCAGATTCTGTGCATGGTCATCAGATTCTGTGCATGGTCATCAGATTCTGTGCACGGTCATCAAATTCTGTGCATGGTCATCAGATTCTGTGCATGGTCATCAGAGTCTGTGCATGGTCATCAGATTCTGTGCATGGTCATCAGATTCTGTGCATGGTCATCAGATTCTGTGCATGGACTGTTTTCTTTCGGATCTGATCATTCTGATACTTTACATGGGCTGATTTCTGAGAAAGGATGTGTGTTTGTGTATTCTTTCTGATGTGATCATCAGATTCTGTGCATGGTCATCAGATTCTGTGCATGGTCATCAGATTCTGTGCATGGTCATCAGATTCTGTGCATGGTCATCAGATTCTGTGCATGGTCATCAAATTCTGTGCATGGTCATCAGATTCTGTGCATGGTCATCAGATTCTGTGCATGGTCATCAGATTCTGTGCATGGAGTGTTTCCTTTTGGATCTGATCATTCTGATACTTTACATGGGCTGATTTCTGAGAAAGGATGTGTGTTTGTGTATTCTTTCTGATGTGATCATCAGATTCTGTGCATGGTCATCAGATTCTGTGCATGGTCATCAGATTCTGTGCATGGTCATCAGATTCTGTGCATGGTCATCAGATTCTGTGCATGGTCATCAGATTCTGTGCATGGTCATCAGATTCTGTGCATGGAGTGTTTCCTTTCGGATCTGATCATTCTGATACTTTACATGGGCTGATTTCTGAGAAAGGATGTGTGTTTGTGTATTCTTTCTGATGTGATCATCAGATTCTGTGCATGGTCATCAGATTCTGTGCATGGTCATCAGATTCTGTGCATGGTCATCAGATTCTGTGCACGGTCATCAAATTATGTGCATGGTCATCAGATTCTGTGCATGGTCATCAGAGTCTGTGCATGGTCATCAGATTCTGTGCATGGTCATCAGATTCTGTGCATGGTCATCAGATTCTGTGCATGGTCATCAGATTCTGTGCATGGAGTGTTTCCTTTCGGATCTGATCATTCTGATACTTTACATGGGCTGATTTCTGAGAAAGGATGTGTGTTTGTGTATTCTTTCTGATGTGATCATCAGATTCTGGTCATGGTCATCAGATTCTGTGCATGGTCATCAGATTCTGTGCATGTAGTTTCCTGGGAAATGAGTACGCAGATTCTGTGTATTGAACCAAGTGTTTTATTGCATTTAGAATTCTGCAGTTTTGGAGTGTGATCATGAGATTCAGGCACCTTGTGGGTTGTGTTTTGCATCAGTGTTTACAAAATGTGTAACAGTATCATCAGATTCATTGGCATAGGGCGGTGTTTAAGTACCAGTAAAGCCTGCTTTTACATTATGGGGTTGGTGTATCTATTAGGTCTTTAGTTCAATCTGTTTACTGACTGCACTGCAATTGTTTTGTGCATCCAACTTAACTCACAGTTCTGTATTGTACTTCATGGTGAACAAGCCGGGGTCATTGCAGTGCTTAACATTCATGTATATAGTTTTGTTTCCTCATATATGACTGTCTTTCAGATTCTCGCATCACAGCATTGCTTACCTACAAATACAGTCTAGAGTACTTATTCATGGACCCCACAAGAAACAAGCCGTGGATATTGCCATGTTTAACTACATGTTTATAGTTTCTGTTTCCTCATATATGAATGTCTTTCAGATTCTCTAACCACAGTATTGCTTACCTTACAAATACAGACTAGATTGACTCTGATTTAAGTCTTGTTATCACCATAATCATGTTTGCAGGGATCCTTTAACAGTAACACCTTGTCACAGTCCTTGCATTGGTCTCCACGTATGGTGATTTCGCAGTTATATTGGTCATAATATGACAATGATTTGTGTGTCGTAGCATAATTGCTTACATTGTGTGTTATATTTTGTGCTTATTTTAACAGAACTGCAGGTTGTCCTTGTCATTACATATCCATTTCTTGGGGCTCTCTTCTGCATACTATTGCAGTTCCATTCTTGGCATGCAGTGTTGTTTTAGGCATTCTGTTTCCAATCAACTCTATTTACAGACATAACAAGTTAGGGTGAGTCTGCCTCAATACAGCAGCAATTCTGCCTTAACAGTTAGGTTAGTCAGTCAAACATTGGCAATTCTGCCTTGACATCAGTCATACTGGCGATTCCGACTCATAGATAGGGACCTGCCATCAAGCATTCCGCCTCATAGATAGGGCATGCTAGCCATTTGGCTCTGACATCAATTATACTGGCGATTCCGCATGCTTCTCAACCATCTTACCACAATAACCTCATGCAGTGGAGGATGAGACCCAAAAAATGCCAAAGATGTATACTTATGTAATATGTTATAAATGCTAATTAGACATATTAAAGAATTTAAGAGTACTTCTCTATTAATTCCTCTTAAGCTATAC
Source organism: Potamilus streckersoni (assembly GCA_016746295.1). NCBI lineage: Eukaryota > Metazoa > Mollusca > Bivalvia > Unionida > Unionidae > Potamilus > Potamilus streckersoni. Next base: position 908,187 of record JAEAOA010001929.1, read on the forward strand.
TATACTATAGTGCTTTTGGTACATGAGTATTGGGTAGATTATTGATTAAGTTATGGTCCACCTGTCCATCATCCATCTATTGTATATTGTGTAAATAAGGATCTTGTAATAACAAAGTACTTTCACAGGTCTCATTTTGTCATAGTGATTATTAACTGTGAATACAAGTGAAGACCCAAAATGTAAACCGCCAAGGATGGGAAACTGCTTCATCTAGCACATCAGAACTAAAAGATTATGCCTGGACCACATGGGGCATGATGAAAACAATGCCTGTACTGCATGGGTATCATGGCGATAATGCTACAAAGCCTGGACCACATGGGTATCATGGTAATAATGCTACAATGCCTGGACCACATGGGTATCATGGTGATAATGCTACAATGCCTGGACCACATGGGTATCATGGTGATAATGGTACAATGCCTGAACCACATGGGTATCATGGTGATAATGCTACAATGCCTGTCCCACATGGATATCATGGTGATAAGGGTTCAATGCCTGAACCACATGGGTATCATGGTAATAATGCTACAATGCCTGAACCACATGGGTATCATGGTAATAATGCTACAATGCCTGAACCACATGGGTATCATGATGATAATTCTACAATGCCTGAACCACATGGGTATCATGGTGATAATGCTACAATGCCTGAACCACATGGGTATCATGGTGATAATGCTACAATGCCTGAATCACATGGGAATCATGGTAATAATGCTACAATGCCTGAACCACATGGGTATCATGGTAATAATGCTACAATGCCTGAACCACATGGGTATCATGGTGATAATGTTACAATGCCTGAACCACATGGGTATCATGGTGATAATGCTACAACACATGGACCACATGGGTATCATGGTGATAATGCTACAATGCCTGAACTACATGGGTATCATGGTGATAATGCTACAATGCCTGGACCACATGGGTATCATGGTGATAATGCTACAATGCCTGGACCACATGGGTATCATGGTGATAATGCTACAATGCCTGAACCACATGGGTATCATGGTGATAATGCTACAATGCCTGAACCACATGGGTATCATGGTAATAATGCTACAATGCCTGAACCACATGGGTATCATGGTGATAATGTTACAATGCCTGGACCACATGGGTATCATGGTGATAATGCTACAATGCCTGGACCACATGGGTATCATGGTGATAATGCTACAATGCCTGGACCACATGAGTATCATGGTAATAATGCTACAACACATGGACCACATGTATATCATGGTGATAATGCTACAATGCCTGGACCACATGGGTATCATGGTGATAATGCTACAATGCCTGGACCACATGGGTATCATGGTGATAATGCTACAATGCCTGGACCACATGGGTATCATGGTGATAATGCTACAATGCCTGGACCACATGGGTATCATGGTAATAATGCTACAACACATGGACCACATGGATATCATGGTGATAATGCTACAATGCCTGGACCACATGGGTATCATGGTGATAATGCTACAATGCCTGGACCACATGGGTATCATGGTGATAATGCTACAATGCCTGGACCACATGGGTATCATGGTAATAATGCTACAACACATGGACCACATGGATATCATGGTGATAATGCTACAATGCCTGGACCACATGGGTATCATGGTGATAATGCTACAATGCCTGGACCACATGGGTATCATGGTGATAATGCTACAATGCCTGGACCACATGGGTATCATGGTGATAATGCTACAATGCCTGGACCACATGGGTATCATGGTGATAATACTACAATGCCTGGACCACATGGATATCATGGTGATAATGCTACAATGCCTGGACCACATGGGTATCATGGTGATAATACTACAATGCCTGGACCACATGGGTATCATGGTGATAATGCTACAATGCCTGGACCACATGGATATCATGGTGATAATGCTACAATGCCTGGACCACATTGATATCATGGTGATAATAGTACAATGCCTGGACCACAGAGACATCAGATGAGTATGTAAACAAAACTTAGACTACAGGAACATCAGGTGAGAATGCTAAATAGCCAACAGTATCAGCATAACAACTTTATTTAATAATTGTATACTCAACAAATATTTATTAAGGTATGCTAAATCTTGTTCTACTCATTAACAAAAATAATTTTCAAGTATAATTTCCTTCCATGTCAATGCCAAAATGAATAAATACTCACAAATATACATCTGAAAGTCTTTCCAATTATATTCCCTGATGGAGGAACTTTCTTGTACTTATTTCTTCCAGCAATGAACAAGACTAAAAAAGAAATAAGTATACTAAACAGATAAATGCAGAAGCATTTATCTAAAAAATACAGGTTGATATGATTTTTTTTCTAATATTAAAAGTTTTAAAAATATCTTTATAGGAGAAGCAACCAAACCTAATGGTGGATCAACATCATTTGTGCAAAACTTAAAAGATCTGATATTGGCCATATACTGTTTATACACTATTTGTACAAATTTAAAAGCTGTCATGCTAAGATATCTTCAATAATAAAAAAAAATTCAAATTCTGTTAATCGATCTATTTTAAGAAATAGTGACCATATATAATAGAGGACTGGCATAATATCTAAGTGGCCTTCATGACAGAATACTTTCATAAACTTATCAAAATCTATCAAGCTTTTCCAGAAGATATTTTTTTTCTATATTAAATAATATGGCCACACTAGATAGTGGATCACCATTGTATCTGACAAAGGACTTCACACCAAGATGCTGTCAAATTTGGTCAAAATTCTGTTCAGTGCTTTTGAGAAGTAATTTAAAAACTTTCTGTTTGAAAGAGCAGCCACAGTTGATTGGAGAGGAGTATCATTTGTACCAACCTGAAATGCTGAATGCTGTCCGTCAAACTGTGAAAATTCTTTTCAGCAATTTTTTTTAAAGCGGTATAAAATTGAGTGGCCCCTAATACAGTGATATTTACTTCAAATTATTGTCAAATTCTGTCACATGGTTGCTGAGAAATTGTCATGTATATTGGATAATGAATCAATCTTATTTACACATAAAATCCATATGTGGGTAAGCTTTCTGTCAAATTTGGTCCAAGTCAGTTCTCTTCAGTGTTTTCATAGAATTTTAACATCTGGGGATTTGGGGGTATTTATAGTAATGGTAGCCATACCTGACAGCAATTTGATATTTATTTATAAAATTTCAAAGTCTTTATTTATGGCAGCCATATTAATTGTGTGTTTGCTACATTTGCACAAAACTGAAAGCTTTCATGCTAGAATACTTGATGCCATTTTGTCAAATTCTGTTATTGGGGGTGTTTTTACTATGAAAATTTTGTAATGTGGGTGGTCATCATTTGAAAAAAAGTTAAAGCTGGATGTTTGCTATGAGGTTTGGTTGAAACTCAAAATGAAGGTCTTTGAACAAAAGTTAAAATACATGAAGCAAATGTGAATGCATGCATGAAAGAGGCTCATCAGTCAAAACATAGTGCACTCACAAAATATAAGCTGTACCCACAAAATTACTTCACATCAATCTAAACATAAAGTGTATTCACACAAATTGCTTCATATCAGTCAAAATATATAGTGTACCAACATGTATTGATCACTATTTTATTTCTACACCACATTCCAAAGTCATGACATCTGTGTGTGTGTGTGTGTGTGTGTGTGTGTGTGTGTGTGTGTGTGTGTGTGTGTGTGTGTGTGTGATTTAGATTTTTAACATAGTTTTAACAAATTTTCAGTCATATTGCTAAAATGTCTGCAGTGTGACAGTTTATAGTGATGTTTAGCACTGGGACATCATGATGCAGACATGTAGCATGATGTCCCACCCAGTCACAATATCCTGACACCAGGCCGACCAGTCCTAACACTAATCTCTTAATGCTGAGTGCCAAGCAAGGAAGCTATTAGTACCATTTTTAAAGTCATTGGTATGACTTGAACCCATGACCTCCTGCATCAGAGACAGATGCTCTACCACTAAGCCACAGAAGCGGTCCATGACATTTAGAATCTTAGCAATACAATGCTTTCACTTATTACAATGTTTTTAAGTATGGTTTATTAAAAACAACTTCATCCAATAAGGTTGTAAAATGGTGTAAATAGTTTTTGTAACCAAGAGATAATTTGTGTGCATTATATTAAGTGCAATAGTTCTGTAATGCAAATGTCTTAACACACAATTCCTGCCACTGTGTAAATAATGAAAATCAAGAGCAATTTTTATCATTATTCATTGAAGTTATTTATGAAACAAATATTGAGAGAAACACAACATTCTTCCATTAAAACTGTTCTTAGACAAAAACAGTCTATCCCACATCCCTTTACAAAACTGAAAATCACCCTTGTGAAAAAATTCTGGCAATAAGTGTAAGTCATGGAAAACTTTAATGATGTACTATACATACATAAAACAGTTGATGACTACTCACCTATAGAAATGAGCATCAGTAATGCTGGTACACCAAACGCAAGAACATAGCAGTCTCCACCAAAACATGTTACATAGGCTGAAAGAAATAAGATGCCATTCATATATATATATATATATATATATATATATATATATATATATATATATATATATATATATATATATATATATATAAATCATAATCACACTCCATTAAAAAGACATGTTTAGCATGTTTAAAAGGGTCAGGGAGAGTAAAAACATCTTTAGAATGTTTAGAAGTGTCATGGTGAGTACAAACATCTTTAGAATGTTTAGAAATATCATGGACAGTACAAACATCTTTAGCATGTTTAGAAATATCATGGACAGTACAAACATCTTTAGAATGTTTAGAAGTGTCATGGAGAGTACAAACATCTTTAGAATGTTTAGAAGTATCATGGACAGTACAAACATCTTTAGCATGTTTAGAAATATCATGGACAGTACAAACATCTTTAGCATGTTTATAAGTGTCATGAAGAGTACAAATATCTTTAGCATTTTTAGAAGTGTCATGAAAAGTACAAACATCTTTAGCATGTTTAGAAATATCATGGACAGTACAAACATCTTTAGAATGTTTAGAAGTGTCATGGAGAGTACAAACATCTTTAGAATGTTTAGAAGTATCATGGACAGTACAAACATCTTTAGCATGTTTAGAAATATCATGGACAGTACAAACATCTTTAGCATGTTTATAAGTGTCAGGGACAGTACAAACATCTTTAGCATGTTTAGAAGTGTCATGAAGAGTACAAACATCTTTAGCATGTTTAGAAGGGTCATGGAGAGTACAAACATCTTTAGCATGTTTAGAAGGGTCATGGAAAGTACAAACATCTTTAGCATGTTTAGAAATATCATGGACAGTACAAACATCTTTAGCATGTTTATAAGTGTCATGAAGAGTACAAACATCTTTAGCATGTTTAGAAGGGTCATGGAGAGTACAAATATCTTTAGCATGTTTAGAAATATCATGGATATTACAAACATCTTTAGCATGTTTAGAAGGGTCATGGAAAGTACAAACATCTTTAGCATGTTTAGAAATATCATGGCCAGTACAAACATCTTTAGCATGTTTAGAAGTGTCAGGGACAGTACAAACATCTTTAGCATGTTTAGAAGTGTCAGGGACAGTACAAACATCTTTAGCATGTTTAGAAATATCATGGACATTATAAACATCTTTAGCATGTTTAGAAGTGTCATGGAGAGTACAAACATCTTTAGCATGTTTAGAAGTGTCAGGGACAGTACAAACATCTTTAGCATGTTTAGAAATATCATGGACATTATAAACATCTTTAGCATGTTTATAAGTGTCATGGAGAGTACAAACATCTTTAGAATGTTTAGAAGTGTCATGAAGAGTACAAACATCTTTAACATGTTTAGAAATATCATGGACAGTACAAACATCTTTAGCATGTTTAGATATATCATGGACAGTAGAAACATCTTTAGCATGTTTATAAGTGTCAGTGACAGTACAAACATCTTTAGAATGTTTAGAAGTGTCATGAAGAGTACAAACATCTTCAGCATGTTTACCAGTGTCATGGAGAGTACAAACATCTTTAGCATGTTTAGAAATATCATGGACAGTACAAACATCTTTAGCATGTTTATAAGTGTCAGGGACAGTACAAACATCTTTAGCATGTTTATAAGTGTCAGGGACAGTACAAACATCTTTAGCATGTTTAGAATTATCATGGAAAGTACAAACATCTTTAGCATGTTTAGAAGTGTCATGGACAGTACAAACATCTTTAGCATGTTTATAAGTGTCAGGGACAGTACAAACATCTTTAGCATGTTTAGAAGTGTCATGGAGAGTACAAACATCTTTAGCATGTTTAGAAGTGTCTTGGAAAGTACAAACATCTTTAGCATGTTTAGAAATATCATGGACAGTACAAAGACCTTTAGCATGTTTATAAGTGTCAGGGACAGTACAAACATCTTTAGCATGTTTAGAAGTGTCAGGGACAGTACAAACATCTTTAGCATGTTTATAAGTGTCAGGGACTGTACAAACATCTTTAGCATGTTTAGAAGTGTCATGGACAGTACAAACATCTTTAGCATGTTTAGAAATATCAAGGAAAGTACAAACATCTTTAGCATGTTTAGAAATATCATGGAAAGTACAAACATCTTTAGCATGTTTAGAAATATCATGGACAGTACAAACATCTTTAGCATGTTTATAAGTGTCATGAAGAGTACAAACATCTTTAGCATGTTTATAAGTTTCATGGAGAGTACAAACATCTTTAGCATGTTTAGAAATATCATGGACAGTACAAACATCTTTAGCATGTTTATAAGTGTCAGGGACAGTACAAACATCTTTAGAATGTTTAGAAGTGTCATGAAGAGTACAAACATCTTTAAGCATGTTTAGAAGGGTCATGAACACTATACATTTTCAAAGTATTTTGTGTTAGTCTACTTATTGTTGAAACTGCCACAAACAAATTAGTTCTTTACTAATTTTATCAGTCCCTTGTGAACTAATATATTAATGTCTTTACTTTATCAGTGATCATAGTTTAAAAACAAGAATTCTGCAAAGCTGATTTGCTTGCCATATAATGACATAATTCAAAACACTTGGAAAGACACTAGAATGAGAAAACTAAGCACCTGTTACCTACCTTAGCAGTGCCGTGGACTTCACTAAAATAATGTCAGACTATTGCCCTGTTTTGGTGCAACATCATTTATTATGATGTAGTTAGTTTTGTTGAAACTGACAAAAATATTTATAGTGAGAAATACACTAATATTCACTTTCACTTATTACCAACCATTTCAAGATATTTTGCAAATTGGAAATTCATATTTCAAGATGAAAATACACCTTGGGACAATTCTGTAGGGTCTCGTACCAGAAGAAAGGAAAATGCACCAAGGGACAATTGTGTTTGGTCACATGACTTGAGAGGAAATTACATCCTGAGACAATTCTGTTTGGTGTCATGCCTGGATAAATTAATATACATCTTGGGACAATTGGGCTGGTTTCAAGATTGCACCAATTTGATCAAAAGTCTAGTAGGTCAGCCTGAAATGGTGAATAATGTCTCCTATAAGCTTTTAAAAATGATATTAGCCAGAAGACAGGCAGATACAGGGACACTTATGTTCTAATTCTGAATTTATGAATTTGTGTTCAAATCAGTATTTATCGGAAATGGACACAATAAAACAAAAATATTGTTACAAGCCAGGGGTCTTTTACTTGACTAAGAGGTATCAAAACCCTGGGCTCGAATCCCGCTAGAAGTTATAAGTTTATCCCATATTTCCAAAGTCTTCTATACAACTTCAATTTTAAGTCGGAAAGCCAGACGTGTCCATTCTGTACATAAATTTTTACAATAATCAATACAAGACCACATTATTTACAACTTGCAATTTAGCCATCAAATGCACATCCCCACAGTTTCTCTTTATTAACTTTCCATTCCGCTTGTAATTCACACCATAGAAACTGTACAACTATCCCTAACACGGGGGACTATTTTAACTGCCTACCTGAGGCCAGTCGGACTACCATTTCAAGGCACATCACACCAGTATACCTACTCACATTTGCCGCTATGGCAATGTAAAACGGTATCTACTGAGTCCTTTCTCATTTATCCCATTGTGTAATTTACCAGTTTACTACCATAAAATACTGCCGATGCAGTCACAACACTGATGTATACTAGTTTTTATAAAGTGCTATATCACTCCAGGGACAGTCATGCGGATTGGGTCTGAGTTGGCTACTCATTGGCTATGGCATCTCGCTAACACTTTCTCTCTGTGATGTTTGCTCCTAATAATTGACTTATTATTTCATACTAGGGAATATCTCCCACTGCAATGAATTCCAATAATCAAACATGTAATCACACAAGCCTACAAATTGCTTAAACTAAATGCACATCTTAATTTTATTACAACAGTAACATTACAAGATATTCAGTTGTTTGTTCACATTAGTTACTTACCTCTAAGTAACGGAGTAATTATGATAGAAAGAAAGCTTCCAAAGTTGATCATGAAGTAAAACACAGAGAAGAATGAATCTCTTTCTTTTTCCTGCAAAAGAAGGCGGAAGATAAAGGAACAGAAAATATACTGATGTGTATGTCATTTTATTTCAGCTAATATAAACTTACAAAGCGAATTAACATTAGGTCTGATAGTAGAGGTAAATGTTGGTAAGTTCTTCATTTGACATGACAAATTACACCAGCTCTTTTATAATTAATGTAACAAATTATTGAAGTGATTCCAGAATTTTAATTCTTTTATTAGAAAACTGAAGAACATGACCTTATAATTAAATAAATACATGACATTATAATTAAATAAATACATAACATTATAATTAAATAAATACATGACATTATAATTAAATAAAAACATGACATTATAATTAAATAAATACATAATAAACTGATTTTGTAGAAAAATACTTTCAAAAAAATGTTATAGAAGTGTGACAGTACAAATCCTTACAGATTTATACACCTGCCTGAAATGCAAAATGAATGATGAACAAATTGAAAATGAATGCTACATGAATGATGAATGCAAAATTAATGCTACACAAATGATGAATGTAAAATTAATGGCAAATGCATACAACAAGAATGATGAATGCAAAATGAATGGAAATAAATAATGAATGCAAAATGAATAGTAAATAATGCTAAATGAATGATGAATGCAAAATGAATGGTAAATACAGTCGAACCAGGTTATGTCACCAGCCTAGGGGTTTGCCAAAAAGCATCGAGATAACCGATGATCGAGATAAACGAAGACCAATATGGCGTCAATATAATTACATGTGCTTGAAATTTCATTATGTACATGATGTGTGTTAGTAAATGAGAATGTACATGCACATATTTTTGGATGTTTGTTTCTAAACAACAGCGTTTCTGAGATCTGTTTGATGAAGATATCGGCATACTATAAAAATATACATACATGTTTGCTAACAACAAAAGGCATATGTGCAGTAACTAACAGCTGAGATTTACCAGTATACAATACAAAACACCTTCGATTCACTGATACAAAAATGTATTATATTCTCCAACATTGCAAACACAAAGATTGCTCAAAAAATATAAAAAAAACGTGCAGGTTGTAGTTTGTTTTTACAAAAAAATAACCAGTGTCAAAATTAAATTTGCGAGTCATTTCATTCTGACAGCTCTGAAAAGTATCATAAATAGAATAGCTACAGCATATTATCCTTCAGACAACATCAACAAGTGTGAGTGAACTGTGTCATTGGAGTGAACGACCATACGGACCATCATCACATGCTTCGTGAACTCAGCACATGTGCAAGTATGATAATTTTATTGGCAAGTCATAAGCTAGCATAAACGTAACTAATCACAAGCAGTACATGTAAATTAAAAATCGGAAGACTGTATTCTTGCAAAATAGTATGAATAGTAAATAATGCTAAATGAATGATGAATGCAAAATGAATGGTAAATAAACGATGAATCAAAATGAATGGTAAATGAATACTACAAGAATGATAAATGCAAAATGAATGGTAAATGAATGAAGAATGCAAAGAGAATGGTAAATAAATGATGAATGCAAAATGAATGATCAATAAATGATGAATGCAAAATGAATGGTAAATGAAAGCTACATGAATGATCAATGCAAAATGAATGGTATATGAATGATACAAAAAAGATAATGCAAAGTGAATGGTAAATGAATAACAAATGCAAAATGAATAGTAAATAAATGCTACAAGAATGATCAATGCATATTAAAGGCTACACAAATGATGAATGCATAATAAATGCTACACAAATAATGAATGCATAATAAATGCTACACAAATAATGAATGCATAATACTACACAAATGATAAATGTATAATAAATGCTACATGAATGACGGATGCAAAATGAATGCTACACAAATGATCAATGCAAAATGAATGGTAAATGAATCTTTATTTTAAAAAATCTAAGTGCTTCACATCAAATTAGCACACAGGTGCATAAGAACAGTTTGCACTCAGGGCCATAAGAACAGTTTACACACAGAGCCATAAGAACAGTTTGCATACTGGGGCATAAGAACAGTTTGCACACAGGAGCATAAGAACAGTTTGCACACAGACAACATAAAAACATGAAAATGTCTCACAATAGCTTTAGAAACAAATTAATTATTACACAAGAAAACAACATGAAACATGTAAATGGGTTTACAAAAAATAACCTAAAGACAAAATAAATGATACAAAAAATACAATGTTTTAATTTAAAAATAATGATAAATGGATGAAATATAAATTTATTCTTATTGGAGGAAAGGATCTGTCTTGAGATCACTCCTGAATGTCAGAGATCCAGAAGCACAGCATATCTTGTAGTGATGATACATACAAATCAAAAGATTCATCTAAAACTGCTTCAAAGTTATACAACTAATTTACATGGAAGACAGGAAATGTTATATCAAAGCTTTTCTTTGAAAAAGCATGGAACAATAATTTTGATAAAAAATAACTATGCTTCTAGTGATTCTATTCTTCACAATGACATTGCACTTTAAGAACAAAGAGTTTCCCCAAGACTTTGAATGTTAATTCATTATAGTTTTTTTTTATAAAGCTAGGAGTTTTAATGAGATCTGCAAATAAATGTTTATGAGAATATTAAATCTTCAGGGTTACATTATAATATTAAATTATTTTAACTCTTTTTGTTTTGACACCTCATCATTATTATCCTGGGTATATCTATGCTAGCACTATAATGTTCCAATTGTCAACAAGTTTTTTCCAATTGAAAATTCTCTGGATGTTCCATACCAAAAAGTAGCAATACTGTGAAGCGTTTCATTCTGGATTTTGCCCTCTTTTAAATTTATAGTCATTTAACTCTCTTCTTCACTCATCATTTACCAGTGTATATTTCTCTTAATTTTTTTTCAACTTAATTCATGCTAAATTATTTATTTCTGCAAGAGTCCTCCTTCAAAATCTAAGTCTCTGTTGTCCTCAGTGTAACCTCAAACAATGTCTCATCTGTCATCTATAATTTTCATATTCACTGAAATAAATCATCTAAACAAATTGTGACTGGTGATTCTGATGAGTGCAAGCAAAATATTAAATATGTATACTATGTCTTTCACTTTCAGATCAATCCTAGATATACTTTAATGATATTGCAGTCTGCAAATCTTCATTGACATTTGTCATAACTTTTTATATGAAATATACTGGAAATTCATCAATTTTTTGCAAATGTAAATAGGTGATTCATGTCACATGTTGTAGTTTTTTTTTTTAAACTTGTATGTGTACTTGGGACACCTATTATGTCTAGTTGACAAAAATATATGCATCTACAAGTCAACTTAAGTGTATTGGAGAATCCTGTTTATAGTAGCCTCTTCAAAATTACAAGCTGTATTTGATATGCCATGTTGATTTCTGTCACAACTGAAAGCTTCCTACACCATGATGATTTCTGTCACATTTTGAATGTCCTCTATGCCATGATGATTCGTCACATTTTGAAAGCTCTCTATTCCATTTTGAATGTCCTCTATGCCATGATGATTTGTCACATTTTGAATGTTGTCTATGCCATGATTTCTGTCATATTTTGAAAGTCCTCTATGCCATGATGATTTGTCACATTTTGAATGTTCTCTATGCCATGATTTCTGTCATATTTTGAAAGTCCTCTATGCCATGATGATTTGTCACATTTTGAATGTTCTCTATGCCATGATTTCTGTCATATTTTGAAAGTCCTCTATGCCATGATGATTTGTCACATTTTGAATGCTCTCTATGCCATGATTTCTGTCATATTTTGAAAGTCATCTATGCCATGATGATTTGTCACATTTTGAAAGCTTCCTAAGCCCTTATTATTTTGGTCACATTTGTTAAGATTCTGTTGAGCAGCATTTACAAAGAATTTACAAATATCAACTTTTGACATAAAATAATGCATGAAGATACGCAATTGATGCAGCCCATACCATGAGCATAATGGTTCAAATTTCAGGTGAGCAAGAACACCTTATGATTTACCATACTCTGTATACATTTCAAGACACTGAAAGTTAATGACATATCAAGTAAATACCATGCTATACATATTATTTACCTCTCCTGGGCCAAACTGGTCAGCACCAAAAGCTGCTACAGATGATTTAATACCACCAGTCCCTATCCCAATCAGCAGTAAACCAACAGCAGGTCCAACCCTGATAAAGAAATACAAATCAACCATCAAGTAATATATCAACAGCGTTAAGTACAAAAGTCAAGATAAGTGATAGACTGATGCAGCAGAATCCCAGACCAATATACATTTACTAATAGATGGTTAGCACATTGTGCTCCTCCTTACAGGGATTCAGTGGTGAGAGCTACAGGTGTTGATGTGGAGCTGGTGAAAAAATATCATGATTGTATACCAGAAATCATTAGTAATAATAATCCTAAAAACATTTAATTATTATGAGACTAGAATCTTTCACTGTGCAATTCCTGACACAATTTGTATAATGAACAGAATGGTTTCAAAATAAAGTGTAACTCCTTCAAAAATTAGATAACAGTGATGTCTGCATGAGAAACTGAAACCATTGGTAATCAGCAGGACTAAAAAACAACAGATGCTTGAAGAACGGTAATATTCCATATCTACCACTCACATGTCACTAACAGAAAATGATGGATGACCAATTAGTTATTCATTAGCTGGATCTGAATTATCACACTGCTACATCACATAAACCTGTTCATTGTCCACATCATATGATTTCAAAATTACTATCAGCTAACACAAGACTTGCAGCCTTTTGAGAGGGCATAATTCACAAATTTAAAGGTATATATCAGAAATAAATGCTGCATCCAAAAGTGACTGTTGGTCAGTAGTTTCAATATCATGGTCAGAGACAACACCAGTTACAGTCAAAAATTGCTTTTGGTTTCCATTCAGATATGGCAACATCAATGAAGATAAGGAAGATATTGTCTTGGTTCTATTGGCCCATGACTGGACACAATACTGACTTGGCTCAAGTGGCCCATGAATTATGACTGGACAATGATCGTTTGACAATTGAGGATAGTTCTAATGACTGGGATAGTGAACTTATTTAGCAGTGAAATCAATCAGGATCATAACAAAAGTGATTAATATAGTGATGACAGTAAAATGTTCTGTGCCATCTGGCAGTGATATGGATATACCCCAAGTTTTACATCTTATATGGAGGTTGACAAACTTCACAGTTGCTAAAGGATGATTATTATTTAGTACGGCACAATATATATTATAGTCCTTTTCATAATTACCAATAGTTAAAACAAAGAGGTGAGAAAAAACGTCTGATGTCTTCCTCAAGATAAATTTTTATAAGTTTTCAGTATGAAATTATATGCAGTATTTCACCATTATGGATCACAATTCATAATTCTAATCAACTTTTAGTAAAAATATAAAAGCAACTCATTTCTCAGATGTCTGTTGAGACAAGAACTGTATTTCTATAAGGAGGAATTGTATTTATCCATGTGACAGAAGTATATTTTCTGACGGAATGTATGTTGTACAACTACTTTTTATTAACTGTTTAGAAAACAAAAAACTTTATTAATAATTTGCACTCCTACATATAGAGACTTATGTTCTCTCTCTGTCTCTCTGTCTCTCTCTCTCTCACATCATCTGAAAAACATTAATAGTAGTTACAAATGTATGTTTTGGGGTTTAAAAACATATTGAAGGCTGGGGGGGTGAAAATGCATGTTTTTGTGGACTTTTAGATGTATCATTTTTGGGGACTTTTAAATGTATCATTTTGGGGGACTTTCAGATATCTGATTTTGTGGGCTTAACAAATGTATGCTTTCAGGGACATAAAACTTTATGGTTTTTAGGGGTCTAAAACATTATGGTTTTGATGGGGTTTATGGAAGCTAGATTGCCACAAGATAAGCTGAGCAGGTTAGCTGCAATGATCAAAGCTTTCCAGCAAAAGATATCTTGCATGAAGAGGGAATTACTAAGTCTTTTGGGTCATTTACATTATGCATGTGGTGTGGTCTCCCCCGGTCAGTGTGTAACATCATATCTAATGTCCTTGTCAAAAATTGTCACTGAATCTAAGGATGTGGGGTGACTTCATGGCGCAATGGAATGGTATTTCTTTCTTCTTGGACTCTAATGTTACCCTTGCTACATATTTTGAGCTCTTTACTGATGCAGCATCAACTGTCAGATTAGGCAGTTTTTCCAAAGTGGATAGTTCCAAGGATCATGGCAGGACAATTTAAACATAGTGGGCACAGACAAGTTGTCTATGGCCCTGCTGTTGATCTACCCATAGAAGTCTCAGCCCATATATGGAGCCATATGTGGCAAAGAAAACTAATTCTGTTCCATTGTGGCAATATCAGTACAGTTGAGATAATTACGAAACATCAATCCAAGTCTCCCATGATATTGAAATTGCTTAGGTGTTTAACATGGATATCAGCTCAATGTTGTTGCAAAATTTTAGCTGAATATGTCCCAGGGAAAGATTACCTCATGCAGATGTTCTCTCTCATTTTCAGATGGACAAATTCTGGCATCTGGCTCCAGCTGCAGAGAAAACTCCTCACTCTTGCCCAGTCTTAGAGGAACTCTACAATCTACTCTATCTTCAACATATATTATACAATATTATCAAATTTGCTGTGAAGCTGTATCTCAATGAAGCTCTTGTGAGTTTAGTTATGAACATATTCTGCATGTTTGATATCGAGTTTGGGCCCTTGATCATTTCAGAGAGTTTGCCTATATGGGTATGTGAGAAAGCCTGCCAGTTGCTTCCTGTGGGATGGTGGTTCTTCCTGGAGTGTTTTGGGGTTCATCTTTCACCAGTTATGCTCACTGCAATGTATAACATATCCTATGCTTAAAAATGGTGTCAAGGAATGAGTACCAAACATTACAAAATTCCCAAACCAAATAAGGAGTTATTTTTAAAAACTTTCCAATACTCTTGATCTTTGCTCTGGAATAGTTTTCCAGCTGTGATTAAAAATGCCCACTCTATTACCTTTTTCCACACCCAGTATATACAGCTGCTTCAAAGATGCAGCAAAAATAAGTAAATTCCTTTGAATGAGGGCCTCAAGGTAGATTAGTTCTTAGCTAATTGAGTTACCCTCTTTAAATAAAGTCATAATAATACTAAACAGAACTGTGGACCTTTTACTACAAACAGCACATAGCCCATGGACACAATTGGTCTATTTATTGGGTTGGAAATTCTTCAGTCATTTTTTTGGTCATGTCAGGTCACTGGGCACATAGGTTTGATCAACCTTCAGTACCAATTGATGAGAATACCCTTGTTGATTTTGTGACATATTGCTTCAAGATTATTCATATGCAACAGGCATTTATCAAGCTATATTTGTGTGGTTTGAAGTATTTCTGTGTCATATGGGGCATATAATCACCCCCTCGATGGCCCTTCATATTTGTGCTGTCCAAGATTGAAATGGTGTTGCAGGGTGTGAAAAAATTACAGAGTAATGGTCCTAAGACAAGGTTACACATCACCTTCAATATATTGGAGTGCATGTGTGCTTTGTTTCAAAAAGGTTTCTTTGGTCTCTGGGTGGATGGTATGCTGCATCTTCATTACCTTTCTTTGCCTTTTTACATTGTGGCAAATTTACGGCGATGGCAGCTATGGACATAGAGAACTTGCAAATCAGTTACTTTAGTTTTGCTGGCGATAATTCAACTGGAACTTTAGTGTTGAGAGCATCAGAGTCAGATCCATTCCATTATGTTGTACAGATCAGACTTTCTGCAGTGCATAACTGTACTTGCCCCTTATGGGCTTTGCATGTCTATCTGGATCTCCGTGGCAGGGCGGGCTGTCTGAGGCTTTCTGACCCATTATTTACTACAGATTGTATTAATCCACTTTCTAGATCAGTGTGTTTGGAGAAATTACATCTACTCCTGCAGGTACTAGGCTATCCAAAAAACAAATTCAATGAACACTCCTTCTGGATAAGGGTCACCACTACCGCAGCTAATGCTGGGATCGAGGACCACCTTATTAAAACACTAGGTCATTGGATTTCATATTCTTATTTACATAACATCAGGACCTCAAAAAATGAAGTATTTTTCATTTTCAGCAAGCCATGTGTGAATCAACCCATTCATAGACAAGTGCAGCCATATAAGCTGTTACATCTGCATGTTGTCTTGGATAGAGTGCATTTGATGGAATTGTGTATGTGCTAATATATGTTAGTTGGTGTGTGTCTGTGTTTTCTTTTGGATGTGATCATCAGATTAATCTTTACATGGACTGATTTCTGAGAAAGTATGTGTGTCTGTGTATTGTTTTGGATGTAATTTTAATCCGATTTTGTGCATGTAGTTATTTCTGAGAAAGTATGTGTGTCTGTGTATTGTTTTGGATGTAATTTTAATCCGATTTTGTGCATGTAGTTATTTCTGAGAAAGTATGTGTGTCTGTGTATTGTTTTGGATGTAATTTTAATCCGATTTTGTGCATGTAGTTATTTCTGAGAAAGTATGTGTGTCTGTGTATTGTTTTGGATGTAATTTTAATCCGATTTTGTGCATGTAGTTATTTCTGAGAAAGTATGTGTGTCTGTGTATTGTTTTGGATGTAATTTTAATCCGATTCTGTGCATGTAGTTAATACAGGAGACAGGAGTAATCAGATTCAGTGTGCCAAGTGTTTCATTGCATTTGGAATTCTGCAGTTTTTCTATGGAGTATGATTATCAGATTTTGGCACCAAGTGACTTGTGTTTCACATCAGTGTGACGCAAATAACTTCACAATGTATAACAGGATCATCTGATTCATTGGCATTAGGTGGCATTTAAGAATCAGTAGGGCCTGCACCCCGTGTTTGCATTATGTGGTTTGTGTATCTATTAGGTTTCTGGTTCAATCTGTTTACTGACTGCACTACAATCATTTTGTGCATCCAATTTAATCTGCACTTCTGTACATTGCTTTACTTATTCATTGAACCAATGGAGAACAAGCCATGGACGTTGCAGCGCTGAACATATATGTTTATAGTTTCTGTTTCCTCTTATATGACTGTCTTTCAGATTTTCGCATCACATCATTACCTAATTACTTTACAAATACAGTCTAGGTTTACTGTGATTTTTGTCTTGATATCACCATAATAATGTTTGCAGGAAGGAATCCCTGAACAGTAACACCTTGGTATGGGTCCTTACAAGTGGCATCCATGTATGGTGATTCAGTTATATGAGTCTTAAGATATCAATGATTCATGTTTCATTTTCATAATTGCTTATACTGTGTGTTATATTTTGTGCTTTTTTTAACAGAACTGCAGGTTGTCCTTGACCATACATATCCGTTACTTGGGGCTCTCCACTGCATACTACTGCACTGTTACATTTTTAGCATGCAGCATCATTTGGGTATTCTGTCCCAAACAACTAGACTTACAGACATAACAAGTTATGGCGACTCTGCCTAAATACAGCAGCAATTCTACCTTAACAGTTAGGCCAGTCAAACATTGGCAATTCTGCCCTGACATCAGTCATACTGATTGGGTGATTTGGCCTCATGAATAGGGACCTGCCATCAGTCATACTGGCGATTCCGCCTCATAGATACTGCATACAACCATCTTACCACACTAACCTCATGCAGCAGAGGGTGAGACCCAAAGAATGCCAAAAATGTATACTTAGGTAATGTATTATAAATGCTAATTAGTCATATTAAAGAGTTTAAGAGTACTTCTCTATTAGTTCTTCTTATGCTATAATATACTATATACACAGTTCAACTGTCAGACCATCCAGCTAGTGGTACATGAGTATTGGATGGATTGGCGATTCGGTGATGGTCCACTTGTTCATCATCCATCTATTTTACAATTTGTAAAGAAGGCCATAAAATATTTAAAACTGTATGGTTTTGAGGATTTTAAAAATGTATGGTTTTGAGGAGTTTAAAAATTCGGTTTTGAGGAGATTAGTACATGACTTAAATATATGATTTTTTTTAATATATGATCTTTTAGGAGATTTAAATGTATTTGCTTTTGTGTGGGTCAACAAATGTGTTCTTTTGATGGCTTTATGAATGTAAGCTTTTATGGGATTTAAAAATATATAGTTTTGAGGAGTTTTAAAAACTATAGTTTGGTGGGTTGGGGTTAAAAGGGTATGGTTTATTTTGAGTTTACAAACATGTATTTTTGATGTGTTTAAAAATTTATGTTTTTAGATTTAAAAATATTGACAGCTTTTGAATGCTTTGAAATGTATACTTTTGGTGCAATTAAAAATGTAAGTTTTTTCGGTTGTATAAATGTATGCTTTTGGGTTTTTTACAAACACATGTTGATAACAAGGTTAAATATAAGGTTTAATGCACTAGACAAATGTGTGGTCTTGGGGGATTTAAAAATATACAGTTGGGGGTGCACTTTACAATTTCAGGGTTTAAAAATGTATGATTTGGTGGGTTTGACAAATTTATGGTTTTGGGGGGATTGAAAAATGTATGGTTTAGGGTGCTTTACAAGTGTATGGTTGTAAGAGTTTTATAATGCAAGGTTTTGTGGGGCTTAAAATGTAGGATTTGAAGGGTAAATATGTTTGGTTTGAGGGTGTTAAAAATGTTTGCCTGTATAAAAAAGACATTTCTAACATCATCAATGCCCCTCTCTCACAACAAACTAAAATGCAATAATTAAATTTGGTCCAAAGCACAGCGAGGTTTGAAAGGTTTCAGTGTATATAAAGAATTGTATTGACTATATGAATAACTAGCTATGGCTATGAGGAAGTTTCCTGTACCTACCATTCTGGGGGAGGAAGAGCTGTGAGAGACATCACCAGGTTGCCAGCCCCATAAACCATACTCAGGTACAGTATGGTCCTGTAGGAAACAAAAACAGCATTGTCACTGTTAAAGTAAAGAAAGCCAGATATCCTCTAGTAACAAATGCAAATTTAAATAACAGAATAATGAAATAAAAACAAGCAAGTTTCCTCACTACACCCATTCTTAAACTTGATTGCTATTCAGAACCTTAAATGTAAATGGCTCATAAAATATTTTAGCCTTAATTGCCACACTATGATAAAATATTTATCTTTCTTGTTATGACATATGGATGGACAGTTCAACATAGAGAGTTAGGACAGTTAAACATAGACAGGTAGGACAGTTAAACAGAGAGGTATGACAGTTAAACACAGAGTTAGGATAGTTAGATATAAGGATATAGAACAGTCAAACACAGAGAGGTAGGACAGTTAAACTTTCTGGTAGACCAGTTCAACAAAGAGGTAGGACAGTCAAACATAGAGAGGTAGGGCAGGTCAACATAGAGAGATAGGACAGTTCAACATAGAGAGATAGGACAGTTCAACAGTGAGGTTGGACAGTTCAACAGTGATAAGGACAGTTTAACATAGTCAGGTAGGACAGTTTAACATTGTGAGGTAGGATAGTTATAGGTACAACAGATCAACACAGTGAGGTAGGACAGTTCAACAGAGATAAACAGTTCAACATAGAGAGGTAGGACAGTCAATGAAAGACAGGCAGGAGAGTTCAACATAGGTAGGACAGTTCAACAAAGTGAGGTAGGACAGTTTGGCAAAACATTTCAACATAGTGAGGTTGGAAAGTTTAACATAATGAGGTAGAACAGTTTAACATAGAGAGGTAGGACAGTTCAGCATAGTGAGGTAGGCCAGTTAAACAGAGAGGTCGGGTAGTCAAAAATTGAGAGGTAGGACAGTAAATTACACAGAGGTAGAACAGTTCAACAGAGAACTAGGACAGTTCAACATAGAGAGGAAGAACAGTTCAACATAATGAGGTAGTAAAGTTCAACATAGTAAGGTAGGAGAGTTTAACATAGTGAAGTAGGAAAGTTTAACATAATGAGGTAGGAGAGTAACATAATGAGGTAGGACAGTTTAACATAATGAGGTAGGAGAGTTCAACATAGGTAGGTCAGTTAAAGTTAGCGAGGTTACAAGGACAATTCAGCATAGGTAGGAAAGTTCAACATAATGATATAGGACAGTAAAAAATAGAGAGGTAGGACAGGTTAACATAGAGGTAGGACAGTTCAGCAAAGTGAGGTAGGACAGTTTAACAGTGATGTAGGACAGTTTAACATGGAATGACAGTTTAATATAGTTCAATATAGTGTGGTAGGACAGTTTAACATAGTGAGGTAGGGCAGTTCAACATGGAGAGGTAGGACAGGTAGGACAGTTTAAAATAAGTTGGACAGTTCAACATAGAAAGGTAGGACAGTTCAACATAGAGGTGGGACAGTTTAACATAGTGAGGATGGAGAGTTCAAATTTAAATCTTAATCTAATGCCAAGATCCTGTGTTATTTGGTTGTCAAGATCCTGTGTTATTTGGTTACTTAGATACTGTGCTATTTGGTTGCAAAGAAAACTTTGAGAATTTCTTTTAAAATTAATGTGTTTATTTATAGACAGACAAAAGACAGTTAAATCATCATCATTCAATCCAAAGCTATTATATAAAATGATTGCAGAATATGAAAAATATTGTACAAGTTTATCTTTATGCAATATAATGCTAGTGTTATTTGATTAGAATGATAAAATATGAGACTGGAATATGGACAGAAACGATAAAGGTTAAAAATTTCACTGTACTGCAGATCATTCTCTTATTTTGAACTGCTACTCGGAATATTCCCTGTGATGAAATGGTTTAGAAAAAAAAGTCATTACACTAACAGTTTAAATAGAGCTATAAACGGTTGGTCCCTTAGCAAGTTGAGAAGTGATGCTGCAACAAAACGTTACTTTTATACATTGAAACAGCCTTCTCATGGAACAGAAATGAAATTGACTTTGTATTCACAAGACACTTTTTTCAGCTTCTGATATATTATCAGCTTTATTTTCAATGTATACCTAAATGTAATGGTCAAGTAGCCAACTCAACATAATCTAAAAGACAAATTTTTGTTTCAATAATGTGATTTTAAGGTACAGACTTTATATATTGTACCACTAATTAAAAGAACTTTTTACACAGCAATGATAATGATGCAACCAGAGACATATATAGCACAGAGACCCCCAATGCTTTTGTACTACTGCATGACAGCTGTTACATAGGCAAATGTGGTTGCTGAAAAGGTGATTTTCCAGGTAATGATTATTTATGCTTGTATGATGGATAATGAGTCAGAGACTAAAGCCATGATTTTTTTTTAAGCCACAAATTCATTATGAGGGAATTTCAACAATAATATAAAGTCTGTTAATAAAGGTTTGGACAGTACATATACTGCATTTCAAAAAATAACTTTTTATGAGGGAATTGCAACAATAATATAAAGCCTGTTGATAAGGGTTTGGAAGATACATATTGTTTCAAAAGCAGCTTTCTATGTGTGTGTGTGTGTGTGTGTGTGTGTGTGTGTGTGTGTGTGTGTGTGTGTGTGTGTGTGATCTGGATTTTTAACATAGCTTTAACACTTTGTCAGTCATATTGTTATGATATCTACAGTGTGGCAGTTTATAGTAATATCTGGCACTGGAGCATCATGCCACAGACATGCAGCATGATGTCCTACCCAGTCACATTATCCTAACATTTGGCTGAACTGTCCTAACAATAACCTCTTAATGCTGAGCACCTAGCAAGGCAGCTGTTATTACCAATTTTATAAGTCTTTGGTATGACTTGGCCATGGTTCCAACCCACGATCTCCCACATCCGAGGACGATGCTCTAACCACTAGGCCAATGGAGTGGTCTTTTTATGAGGTAATTGTAATAGTAATGTAAAGTCTGTTAATAAAGATTTGGAAGATCCTAAACCAAAATGCATGCTTCCGACAAGCTAGCTGAGGTTGCACAAGATTGCAAAAGGAATTGTTCAAAGGGCTATGACACTTGTCAAAGTTGTTTGACTTGTGTCATAGCCCTTTTAAATTGTATGCTAAAGCCAAAATTTAGGGCTCATTAAAGGATGATCTTGAATAGCACTTTTTTTCTTGGACTTGATAAGAGATTTTGGAATGTTGAACTAAAAATTAAATGCTTTTGCCAAAGAAGTAAATACTGTTTTTTTTCCTGGTTACAAATAGTACATGTTGCTGTAATCCATTTCAGTCGATGATAAATGAATTACACCTGATGCAGAGGAGGATGCAGAATTTTATTCTGAGGATTTTGTTTAGAAGAGGTGGTTCAGAGTAATTCAAATGGCAAACATTCTTGTTTTCACCTAATAGTTTATCATTTTGACAGATGAGAGAGGAAACCTAACCATTTGACACCATCCTTCCCCAAATGGATTTCTACGTGGAAGTAAATTAGTAGAACATTTTCAAAACTATACAGAACAAAAGTATTGTTTCTTCACACAGATCCCATTCATATGCTCTTATTTTTATCTGATTAAATATATTAATTTGATGATTTCATTCTTTCTTAACTGGTGACTGTAAGATCTCATGCTAATTAATGTTCACCATATATTAACATTTTCATTTTAATATTTGATATTACTGACTTTTTGCACATCTAGAGCTAGAAAAATGGAGGTATGTAACTATGTATAGAATAATTTAATCGATGCCATATCAGTTCTGATGCAACTAGCTTTGTATGTAAGTTTGTATTTGGTAAACTTACATGGTTTGAAATCTAAATTTGCAGCAAGCTTACACAACAAGCTTGCAACAGTTTCAAATCTAAGCTTGCCACAAGCTTGCAGCTAGCTTCCCTATTATTAGCTTGCACAAGCTTACAGTTGGGCAAGCTTGCTGCAGTTTCAAATCTAAGCTTGCCACAAGCTTGCAGCTAGCTTCCCTATTACTTGCTTATGCAAACTTGCAGTTGGGCAAGCTTGCTGCAGTGTCAAATCTAAGCTTGCCAGAAGCTTGCACAACAAGCTTATGGCAACCTTAAAAATAAGCTTGCTATTTTGGTTTGGGATATACATATCATTGTGTTTTAAAAATAGCTTTTATGGCTAAGTCTGACCCTAGATGCTGCCACTAAATTTCAAAAGTTCTGCAGTTGACAGAAAAACTTATTCTTTGTTTAAATGATAAAAGTTAGACTTAAATTCATAAAAAATTAGGAAATGCATAATCTTGTGCAGCATACCAAGAATATTAAATGATACTAAATATAATTTGTTTTAATGGAATATAAAGAAATGAAGAGTAAAGGAAAAGATGTTCCAATTAATTCAAAGAGATGATTTCATGCTCATGTTTAGATCTATGACACTGATCTTAAGTTACAAATTTCCCAAATGTTGCACTGTCCACAATATTTCTAAAAACCTAATCAATACTACCAAAATATGTCTTAACATTTTTAAAAAATGCAAAAATTCTATGTTTTTAACAGTTGCAACAGATTTTAAAGTTCAAATTATTTTAAATATAATTTTGTATGTACATAATTTAACCACTCTGGTGGCACCGTGGTTAGAGCATCTGCCTCAGATGCATGAGGTTGTGGGTTCGATCCCCAGTCAAGTCATACCAAAAGACTTACAAAAATGGTACTAACAGCTGCCTTGCTTGAAGCTCAGCATTAAGAGGTTAGTGTTAGGACTGGTTGGCCTGGTGTCAGGGTAATGTGACTGGGTGGGACATCATGCTATATGTCTGCGGCATGATGCCCCAGTGCTAGACATCACTATAAACTGCCATACTGCAGACATTGTAGCGATATGACTGAAAAATTGTTAAAGATACGTTAAAAATTATAAACAATAACATAATTTTAGATGCTAAATATAGTCCATAAAATTCAAATCATCTTTGAAAAGCTTATGCAGTTTAAAGAACATCAATTTAGTCTTTAAATGATATTAAACATGACTTGATAGAAGATGAATAAAAGTTGAGGCAATGCATCAATTTGATGGTCACATCACATTTATTATTTGGATTCAAAGCTTCCATAATGAAATACTTTTCTAACAAAATTTCAAAGAAAACATATGAATACTCTTTTTTTTTTGTTCTAAATATTGCTGATAAAACCCAGAAATATTATGTAGCATTATGATATATCCCACAAATTTCACATAATTATATATCCCTGAGAATTTTATCACATAATAATAAAACCTGAAGCCACATTTACAAATCAATATTGTGGCAGACTTACAATATTGCTACTCCCATTTTGTTCTTGCTTAATTCATGCACTAACACATGATGTTACTGAGATATTTTTTCGTGGCAATCAGTAGCAAATAGTTTTGTTACTGATCTTTCTATTATAACACAAAAAACTAATAATTGTCAGGCAGGCAGAAGTTACCTGCAACTACATACAGTCACTTTAACAAAGTTGACAGTCCAGTATGCTGTCAACTTAACAACCCCATCCTTCAATCTGTACTTGTCCAGTGTATGTGTATGTGTGTGTGTGTCATTTGGATTTTTAAACAAGCTTTAACAATTTTTCTTTCATATTGCTACAATGTCTGCAGTGACAGTTTCTAGTGATGTGTAGCACTGGTGCATCATGCTGCAGACATGTAGCATGATGTCCCACCCAGTCACATTATCCTGACACCAGGCCAACCAGTCATAACACTAACATCTTAATGCTAAGCACCAAGCAAGGTAGCTGTTAATACCAATTTTATAAGTCTTTGGTAGGACACAGCTGAGGAATGAACCCATGACCTCCCACATTCCAGGTGGATATACCTGTCCAGACACAAGCTCCTCTAACCCAACATGCCTAGGTGTCATCTATGCTCTCCAAATCTAAAATTCAGTCTGGTGAATCTCCCCACCACCAGTTAATAGCTGTTACTATACCTGTATCTACCAAGGCAGCTGTCAGCGATGCCTGCTCCAACCAGCGGCATCAGGTAACACACCATGGAGAAGGCATGAAAAATAGCGGTTGCCTGGTTGCTAGAGAATAGCAACCACCGTGTCAGGTACAGTACTAAGATAGCTAAAATAGATACAGAGATACAAAGTTATATTTAAGTGAAACTCAAGTTTACAACTATCAATGCAGCTTGAACACTTTTTCAAGAAAAAAGAGGCTATGAAATTGAGTGCAAGGGACATGTTTAAGTCCAGTACATAACTTTTCTTTCTAACATGTTATTACAGTACTTATAATTATGTTACATGTTTAGGTACATGTTGCATGTTTAGGTACATGTTGCATGTTTAAGTACATGTTACATGTTTAGGTACATGTTGCATGTTTAGGTACATGTTACATGTTTAGGTACATGTTGCATGTTTAAGTACATGTTACATGTTTAGGTACATGTTGCATGTTTAGGTACATGTTACATGTTTAGGTACATGTTACATGTTTAGGTACATGTTACATGTTTAGGCTCATACAAATGTAACAAAGAAAAGAGTCTTCAACAAGCTTTGTAAAAAAAATTTCCCTAGAAAACAAGGTATAATATGAAATAGGACTTATGATTTGCGAATCTAATCTAAACATTAATCATAGAATTTAAAAAAATATAAGTCCTATCACAAAATAGTCCTGATTGAATTAAAATTTGAATCCAGGAGAAGTTTCAAGATGAAGGACAATGATGGCAGATGAATGCAGCATTGTACTGATGTGTGTGTATTTTATGAATCAAAACTAATATTCCAGCTTTAGAATTCTAAATAATTTCCAGTAAATGTCTTTGTCCAAGAACTGTTCTGAGCACCAAAACTTTCCAGTGAGTATAAATTATTAAATCAGAAAAATAAAAGAATTTTATATCAAACTGGCATCAACATAAAAACACCTTGAGCTTGTAAGGTGTGAATTTAAGACTGAATGAAAACAGTAAAAATGTTAGTTTTATGCACAATTTTAGATCATGTGAAGGGGTCATGTTTTTACTTAGTTTGAATGGCGCAGTTAAGACCATAGATCAGTTGACATGGATGTCTATAGACAAATTTGATCATATCGAACAAATCTTATTATAAATTCAATAATAAGAAAAGCTGTTTACAACAGAGCTAACATAAGCCAAGAATGACCTTGATTACAACCAATGATTTTCATTCTGTGTTTACAATTCTGAATCAAGGTCAGGAACTAGGTCAGCTAAAGATACAATATAGCAACACTACTGCATTTTAATCAGACTAAAAGGAACTGAACTTGATTTTCTGGAAAAATGTCAATTCCAGTGAATAAAGTTATCATTATAAAAACTTGCAATGAAATAAAAAATAAAATTAAATATTTAAAACTAACACACAAGTAATTAAATTGCAAACACATGATAATTAACTGCATACAGTGTGACCCCACTATAGCACACTCCAATATAACAAATTCAGATATAACACGGTTGTGAAATGGCTTCTGAATCAAGGTCAGGAACTAGGTCAGCTAAAGATACAATATAGCAACACTACTGCATTTTAATCAGACTAAAAGGAACTGAACTTGATTTTCTGGAAAAATGTCAATTCCAGTGAATAAAGTTATCATTATAAAAACTTGCAATGAAATAAAAAATAAAATTAAATATTTAAAACTAACACACAAGTAATTAAATTGCAAACACATGATAATTAACTGCATACAGTGTGACCCCACTATAGCACACTCCAATATAACAAATTCAGATAAAACACGGTTGTGAAATGGCTTCTGAAATTTCATATACATGTACTTTTCTCATACACCAAATTTTCTTTCTTTCATAAAAGTATGAAAAGTAATATATTATAATTTCTGAAGAAGAGACTGTGTTTAATAATATAATAATAATGAGGAGTTTGTATAGCGCTTTTTTTTTAGAAGCTCTACGCGCTTTATAACATTTGACATCACTTGAAAAACATATAATGATATGATTACAAACATAAAAACAAACACCATGAAATTAGAGAAAAGAAAACATGCTGTAAATAGTTAAGGCAAGGAAACATTATTAGGTCTTTAAGTTTTTTCATGCAGTTGAAATAGGTGAGTTTTAAGATCATTCTTGAATGAGATCACAGTGTCTTTCTGTCTGGGTTCAGTGGCCAATTTGTTCCATGTTACTGGGCCTTGTTATGCAAAAGAACATTGTCCATATGATTTCATTTTCATAGTGGGAATAATGACAATACATGTGTCAGAAGAGGAGCATAAGTATCTTGCTGGTATGTATTAATTCTAATAAAAGACGATCGTGGCATGGCTCTTGTAATAAAAAAAATGTGTTTTCTTCTTTAAAAGTACAAAAAATAACACATAAAAAGTTTGCTCAGGGATAATGCTGGGCTTTCTTTACCCCCTACATTACTGTTTAAATTGGTATATATAACCTTGGGTTTGGAGTGAAGAAATTCAGAGGCATCATCCAATGGAGCTGCAAGCTTGATACAAAATGCACTGGAATTTATCTATTGTTAGATAAACAAATTCTTTAGTCATCTGCTATGATGGGCAAGGAAAAAGGTTCAGCTGCAATGCTGAGAAGAGAAAATCCTCATATGCATAATGTTCACTGTGTTGCCCACAGGTTGGCACTGTGTACCTCAAAGGCAGCAGAAAAAAGTGAACAGTTAATAAAGCAATAGCAAATATTGACTGATCTTTTCTACAATTTTAAGGGAAGCAGTATACGAGAGGCTCAACTACATGCTATACAGGAAAGTTTTAGATGATCCCCATCTCATATATAAGGAGCTCCATTCAGTGAGGTGGTTGTCTTACTTTAGTGCCCTGACTTCGGTATGGAGAACTCTTGATAGCTTGCTTACTTACCTGGCTGAAGCCAGTCACAAGGATCACTAAGCTGGAGGGGATGAAGAAAAAGATAGCTACTGAAAGATTTATTTCTACAACATACATGATGATGGATGTAATGACACCTGTAGCCATTCTCAGCCAGTTCTTCCAGAAAGATAATGTTGACGTTGCCCTTTTGAAGGTGAAAACTGATCAATGTATTGCTGAGCTGCAGAAGGAATATAGCTTTAAAACTCCATACATGCAAAAGCTCCAAGAAGACCTGAAGGGCAATAAATTTAAGGAGCATCATCAGATCACAAACTTCAGCATGGAGTAATTCACTAAACTCTTCATTGACTCATTAGTTGAGAATATTCAATTTAGATTTCCAGCAGTTGACCTACTTATATTAGGTTTGGTATTCTTGCTATGTGACCGATCAGCATGATATCAAAAACAGAAGTGGATACATACAAAGATGAAGAGATTGACAGACTGTACATATTATGGAGAAGCAAAAACTATACAATGGGAATCTAACAGAAGCATTGAGGAAAAAACATCAGAACCTGTTATTGACTCTGTTAAGGCAAAACTAGAGTGGACTTTCCTTAAGAAAGTAGATCTGGCTTAGAAGTAGATGTGATGTGTAAACTGTGGCATTTAATTGACCGCCACCACAGAGAGGATTTTCCAAACTTGCTCAAGTTAGCAGATCTAACTTCAGCAGTACATACAGCTGGATGTGAGCATGGGTTTTCTGCCCTGAAGAGAATCCTCGTTAAAGCTAGAAACAGGCTGATTATTGAGACTCAGCACAAACTGGTGGGTGTAAACTATGTACTGTGCCATTTGACTACAAGTCAGTATTACAGGCCTGCAGATCTAAGAAAGAGAGGACAATTTATGAACTAAAGTAAAGCGAAGGAGTTTATCTTGTGGTTAATAATGACTTTGTTGTAATAAAGTCGAACCTAGTTATGTCGCTGGCCTAGGGGTTTGCCAAAAAGCATTGAGATAACTGATGATCGAGATAAACGAAAACCAATATGGCGTTAATATAATAACATGTCCTTGAAATTTTATTATATACCTGATGTGTGTTAATAAATGAGAATGTACATGCACATATTTTTGGATTATATTTTTACACAACAGTATTGCTGAGATTTGTTTCATGAAGCAATCGGCATACTTTAAAAATATACATACATGTTTGTTAACAACAAAAGGCATATGTGATTGATTGTCCAGTTTTCTTATAACACCACCAAACATTTTTAGACAGGAAAAAATAAAAAGAATAGTTACAGTATGTTATCCTTCAGACAAGATCAACAAGAGTAAGTGAACTGTCATTGGACTATGATCACATTCTACGTGAACTCTGCACATGTGCAGTTAACCAAATACTATCATTTTATTGGTAAGTCATAAGCATGAGCATACACATAACCAATCACAAAAAGTACATGTAAATTAAAAAAAACAAAAGACTGTATTTTTGCAAAATAGTATCTCCATTCCCACAAATTAAACATGAGTCAACACCTGGCAATATTGGACCATATATATGTGTGTTACTGTAGCATAAATTAACACCCAATATTGGGATTCTTTAACTCCTGTAGTTTGAGAAATAAATATTTTGTTGTTTGCTATTTCTTCTTGCTGAGTTTAAGTATCTGTACCAACAAACAGAACGATTAGCCATTCCTTTAATTTTATCTGTTCTATTCGCGTCTTCTTGATTCCAATGCAATACTTAAGTTTGTAGCTTCCTTCCGTTCTCCCTTTCATTTTTCCAGTCAAAAGCCATGATTGTTTGCACAAATTAAATAACCAAAATGTATGTTGCCAGATGGGACATTTTTGTCACCAATAAGAGGAAAAAAAATCACTGGCAATTGGTCATGGGGATTGAGATAACCGATGTTAATTGGCAAATTTGGCCCTCTTTTGTGCTCAAGATAATAGGGTTCGGTGACACAAAAGAATCGACATAACCGATGAGAAAATGCTGCTAAGACAAAGAGAGAATTTTGTGGTTCCACTTCAAAAACATTGACTTAATAGGGTTGACGAGGTAACCGAGGTCGAGATAAGTGGGTTTGACTGTAATTGAATATTATAAATAAAGAAAATGTATGTCAATGTATATGCCATTTATTTGCACAATCATTGTACTCATTAGATTTGAGTGGGACTCATTGTTTGAGCATATGCTAGTCCTGGTACTCTTTGGGATAAAATTGTAAATTGATCACTGGTATACTGTGCAATCTCTGCATTTTTTTAAATACCAATTCTGGGAGCAGAGATCAATTAGATGAGTCACTATCTCATAATGGATTTTTCAAACGAAGTAATCTTGATTATCAGCTGCTCACTAGTAATTATTATATTTATTCTGACTGACCTCTTTATCTAGATGGTAAGTAATATTCCTCTTATTTTCACTCATAGAATTAAATTGAATCAGAACACACATAAATCAAAATGAGGACTACCATTTTTTAAAAATAAATATGGGCCGTGTTTTGCAATGGGATGTGGTTCAAACATGAAGTTTATAACATGATCTGTACTCAGATTCCTGGATTTATTATATACAAGTACAGTACATAATGCAGCAATAACAAGTTTGAGACCAATATGGAAAGATACCATCATTATGTTTGGTTCCAAAATAAAGCTGCTGTGCTCGATTGTCATATCCATCTATCTGTATGCTTGTGAAATATGGATGCTCACATCAGATCTACAAAGAAGGTTTCAAACCTTAAAAATGATATGCTAGCTACTTCAAGATTTTGGGCATCTCATACATTGACCATGTAACCAACGAAGAAATCAACAATTGGATCCAACGAGTTATCAGACCCTATGAAGACTTCTTGACCACTATAAAAAAGAGCAAACTGAAGTGGTATGGTCATGTCTCAAGATCATCTGGACTTGCCAAAACAATCTTGCAAGGCAAAGTGCGAGAGTACAGAAGAAGTGACAGACTGAAAAAGAGGTGGGAAGACAACATTAAGGAGTGGACAGGCATGGGATCTGGAGATTCCCAAAGAGCAGTAGAGAAAAGGGAATGTTGGAGAATTGGTTGTAAAGTCAACTGTGGTGCCCCAATGACTGCTTGGGTTATGGGATT
Source organism: Potamilus streckersoni (assembly GCA_016746295.1). Taxonomy (NCBI): domain Eukaryota; kingdom Metazoa; phylum Mollusca; class Bivalvia; order Unionida; family Unionidae; genus Potamilus; species Potamilus streckersoni. The sequence continues at coordinate 939,694 of JAEAOA010001929.1, forward strand.
GATAATGACTTAATGGATTGTACTACACAAATGTAGGTTGTCAATATGCAAGTGTTTATCAGATTTGTTTGTCTTCATTTAATGAAAAGCACATATTTTCCACCAGCATTTATTAACCAACCATCCAAAACACATATGAACACACAAATGAACACACACACACACACACACACACACACACACACACACACACACACACACACACACACACATATACACCCCACACCATCAGTCATATTTTAGGTAAATGCATTATTTGCTACAGCAAATTGACTTGGTTGGTTACAACATGGATTGATCTATAATATGATTGGGTTCTATGGACCCCAACTACCATGTCATAGATGGGTCACACTGTGTTAGGACAAGCTATAATTCTAACAATATCAGTAAAAGTTCAAATCGCACGAAATCTTACTGCTTAATAAACATTTCCATGTATTTTCATAAATACTTTATGAATCAGCAGATGTGATGCAATGCATAATGACCTCATGCCTAAAGCTAGTATACTTGGGCAGTCTCTTAAATCCTATGGACAAACATTATAACATGGTAGATAAATTTCAATATGTAGAGTTATGTTACCAGGGCAAAACTGTGTTACAGCCTAATAGAAGTCACTCTGTTATACAACTGAAATGGAGGTGACAATGTCTTCTCCCCACAAGTGGAAATCAAGCAAATGTTTATTTTTATTTCATTAGTTTATCTTCCTATAATACAAACAAAAAGGCACTATATTGGAATGCAATACACTTCTTCATAACTGTCAAACATTAAATACAGGTTTTTTTCAAGCTAATAAATGGCATCAGACTGGGTTTGGAGATGAAATCATGCTATAAAATTTTCTAAAAATGGATGGGCATACAAATATTTATACATTTTTTTCTCTAATATATTGACAAGTTTGTAAAACGTTATGCATATGTAATGACCTAAAACAAATTTATTTCTGTGGGAGTGTTTCCAACAATAAATATTGTATCAAAACATTCACATTTTGTCATTATCATCATTTTACACACATTTTTTTTCATGCACCCTAAGATTTAATGTAAATCACAATGTTTCATTAAATTTCACTTTGTTAGAGATTGAAATCATGACTGTGATGCATTTGCGAATGTGTTCTTATTCTTGATTAATTTATTTTGCATAGGTCCTATTTTGCATTAATTATTGTCACCTTTGCTAAGACCCAGTTATAAAGTGTGTATAAGCTATCATCTACTGTCTTGAGAATATTACCACAGCCATGTGTTTCATGTCTAAAGTTTGCTGCAGGTCAGTGTTCATCTCTTATGCAAGGTTACATGACCAGCTGGAGACCCAGAATTTTGAATCAGCAAAGGCATTAGGTCACACCATTTTACACCTATGTGCTACAGCTTAATCCTAAGATAAGAGGGAAACCCAAGGGGTGATTTACAAGGCATGTTCTTATCCATCCCAATGTTGATGGACAGTGAGAGGGACACAGTTTTTTAAGTTTGATTGGATTGGTTGACAGTAACATCCAATCAAAATTGACATAGAGGGTGTGATTATAATTTAGTTCTGAATTATAATTTCCATAACTCTAAGAGAAATTTTAGTATTCATGTGGAAAAATTGCTAAGCAATAGAGTTACTTCAAGACAGCCACTCATAATTTGGGGGTAAAACATAGAGGTAGATTCTAAGGAAAGACAAAGCTTCGAAAAGGTCAATATGTTATTTGCCCTCTTTTTGCAGAATATTATGGCATTATAATTGTAATTATCTGTAGCATGTATACTTAATTACAAGCACTGTTTAGTATGTAGAATTACCTTTGTAGTGTTTCATTTACATGCTTATTTGAGAAATGGGCTTGAGATTACATAGGGAATTATGTAGATTGTTAGCTTGTGGTCATAATTAATTTTGCAATTCGCTATTAGGTTATCTTATAGTAAACCAATGCATTCATTAATGTGTTATGTTCGAGTTTACACATGCTTGAATTGTGAATTTGGAATGGCTGAAGTATATAAGATTAGTTACTAAGGATGTATGAATATATCAGAGTATGGATATTTGAATAATTGCATACTTTGTACGAGTATAAGGTAAAAAAATGTGTCTGATTATTGTTTAGTATAGCGGGATAAGGAATATGTACATATGTGATGGAATTTCTTGATGTATGTATAAGAAGTAATTGATACTGTGCTGTTTTATGATGTTTGTTTTACCATACAAGAACGTATGAGTATCTCTGAGTGAATGAATGAATGACTGAAGAAATTTAAAAGTTGTTATCTGATGAAATGCTGTGTGTGGTGTGAGATGAGAGGGCTAAGGAAAAATTTTGTACCATTTTTGTGTTTGAACATGAAGCCTTTTAGGGGACAGAGGACTTCCAGTTCAAATGATTCCCGAATTACCAAAAGGTGGAGAGAAGAAATTGAGACAGCCGAACAGTTAAAGTTGACACAAATCTAGATGGTGGAGAGAAGGTGGGTAGATTGCGGAGGAGGAGAAAAAGGAATATGGAGAAGAAAGTAGAGGATGAGAAGGAGTATAGAGAAAGTGGAGAAAGAGGAGAAGAAACTGGGAGAAATAGGAGAGAAGATTATCAAGGATGAGTTGAGAACAAAGACAGGTGGAAATCGATCTCACATTTCTATTCAAGTGATGCAATAGGCTATTAAGCTAAAGGAGTGAAATCAGAAATTTTGAGCATTTGACTTTGAATTGTTATTCATTAAATTTCAACCTTTTTGTATATTTAACCATTTAACCATTGGCATTGCTGACTGGGGGCTCAAAGCTTTACATCTATCTTTCACTAATTTAACTTACAACAAAAAATTGAGTCTGTGTGGGACTTCTATAATAGTTTAATTAAAATACTGGAGCACCCCACCCCAACCATAACATTCCCCACAATTATTAAGCCTTAAGTAGGAAAACAAAATGAGTATTTAATAAAAAGGTTGCTGCATTTGTACGGAAAACTATGAACTCAGTTTTTAGAGTAAAACTGCACTCACAAGGTCATGCAGTGTTACTCAAAAAAGCTCATTCATATTGCCCCATACAAAAGTAATAACCTTTAATTGTTTATAAGGGTAATTGGGATAGAATTATATTTATCATTAAAATACAAGTTCAGTGTCTTCAGCAACTATAAGTTAAAAATGAACCACATGAATCATATCTATGTCATAAAAAGTTAAAAATTAACCACAATAATCATATGTAGGTCATGAAAAGTTAAAAATGTACCACATAAATCATATATAAGTCATACAAAGTTAAAAATGTACCACAAGAATTGTATCTAATCATAAAAAGTTTAAAATGTACCACATGAATCATATATAGGTCATACAAAAGTTAAAAATGTACCATATGAATCATATGTAGGTCATACAAAGTTAAAAATGTACCATATGAATCATATGTAGGTCATACAAAGTTAAAAATGTACCACAAGAATTATATCTAATCATAAAAAGTTTAAAATGTACCACATGAATCATATATAGGTCATACAAAGTTAAAAATGTACCATATGAATTATATGTAGGTCATACAAAGTTAAAAATGTACCATATGAATCATATGTAGGTCATACAAAGTTAAAATGTACCATATGAATCATATATAGGTCATACAAATTTAAAAATGTACCACATGAATAATATCTAGGTCATACATTAAAAATGTACCACAAGAATTATATCTAAGTCATATAAAATTAAAAATGTACCACATGAATCATGTAGGTCATTCAAAGTTAACAATGTACCATATGAATCATATCTAGGTCATACAAAATAAAAAATGTACCACAAGAATCACACCTAGGTCATACAAAGTTAATAATTAACCATTTGAATCATATCTAGGTCATATAAAGTTAAAAATGTACCACAAGAATCATATACATATGTACAGTAAAATACTTATAACTATAAAATGCAGAATATTATTGCAGCCTTTTCCAATCAGGCTGTGACCTTTAGAAACAAAAGGATGAGGTAAAAACAATATTGCTCACCTGGGTAGTCAAATATTACACCTTGCAAATGAATATTCACAACCATATTAAAACTGTAGGGGACAAGAAAACACTTGGTGCAAATAATTGCTAAATGGTCCATTAATGTTGGTATGAATTATCTTTATTCCTAAAGCATATTTCTTTGGATCAGTTACTTATCATAAAAAAAAATACTGGTAGTGTCCCCTAATCTCTCACAGCTTATAGGGACATATCCCTAATAATTAATTCGATGTGGACTGCATATTTTACTGAAACAACTGTTTTAAGGGTTCTATACTTTTTCTATTTTTATCTATATCTGATGGACATATACTCATGTTACTTTATCATTACATCGCCATTTACAACCTGTGACTATGGGTAAGATGATATTTACTCTGCCATGATAACCAGGTAAGCTTAATACTTCCCTTTTATGTCTAAGCAAAGATTAATGGGTAATTAGCAGTAACAAGCACCTGATTAATATTAATGTTATAACAGGAGATGATTTTTCCCATAGGAAATTAATCTAGCTCAAAGCATCTTGTACTTAAATAAATGAACTGGATGTACATCAAGACTATATTGACTGAATACACTTAGACCGACTATAAAAGCATTTTCCTTATAATTTTCTGTAATATGGTTAAGTGCCATTTACATCTAAAGGCACCAGAAGAAACTGAGTATTTGGGTGTTAAAGTATTTGGTAGTAACATAAAACAACAGTAATGCAAACACATAACTACCGTTATTTGTCAAAAAATAATAAATGATGGTGAGGGTTTAACTGATAAAAATAATGAAAAAAGTTATCTTTACAAAATCACAGTAACAAAATTGACAACATTGGTAAATCACAATATTTTCATTGTTTGCAAAATTTGTGTACATTCTTTATCACTCCTGTTATAAATTCTGTGTTGTGCCAACTAATGTATTGACATACTCACTGAACAGATGCAGTTAAGCCATTTGTATGCAGTAACTCCTGTCATGCATCTAATACCATATAGGAATGAAACATGTGATCAGATGTTGTGGAATACCATGTGGGAATGAAACATGATCAGATATTGTGGATTACCATGTGGGAATGACACATGTGATCAGATATTGTGGATTGCCATGTGGGAATGACACATGTGATCAGATGTTGTAGATTACCATGTGGGAATGACACACATGTGATCAGATGTGGATTACCATGTGGGAATCACACAATGTGATCAGATATTGTGAGATTACCATGTGGGAATGATACACATGTGATCAGATGTTGTGGATTACCATGTGGGAATGACACACATGTGATCAGATGTTGTAGATTACCATGTGGGAATGACACATATGTGATCAGATGTTGTAGATTACCATGTGGGAATGACATACATGTGATCAGATGTTGTGGATTACCATGTGGGAATGAAACATGTGATCAGATGTTGTAGATTATCATGTGGGAATGACACACATGTGATCAGATGTGGATTACCATGTGGGAATTACACACATGATCAAATATTGTGGTTTACCATGTAGGAATGACACACATGATCAGATATCGTGGATTACCATGTGCATGTGAGACCATTGTGGTAATATGGGGTAATTCACAATGCTACACAAGCTGTGGTCTAACATCACTAATTTGCTTTACATAGCTGAACAGTCAACCATTCACCAAGCATATTTACTGCTGCATTGCAGGAATAACACATAAGTAAAGTGTCTTGCAAACTTTATGTCAATCAATATGATTTTATCTATTTTAGTACAGTGGTCCCCCTCTTATACAGCTACCCCTTCAGTATGTGGAAAATGGCCTTATAAAACAGGTGGCCTTTCCAGAGGGGGACTAAATTTTTTGTGAGAAGTATATGTAATTTACATAGTAAGAAAGCTACATGCTACAAAGCATTTAATATTTTCATTTAATATCTTCTTTAAAAAGTAACATTAATTATTAAAAGGTTCTTCTTGTTATAATAATAGACTTATTTTGACTGAATATACATTAATATTTCTTATTCTTCACGTAAGTGTGATATGTGGCCAGGTATTGTTGTCACAGACTTTGCAAAACCAGTCAAAAACATCATTTGTTACATACATAATTCTCTTTCCATTTGCTTTAATTTCCCACTGCTGCTAAATAATCTCCTTATCGGTTACAATGTTGTTTATTTGAGTCTCTTCAACATAAAATTGTTTTATTAGAGTATTTCTGCTTAAAACTGTTCTGCAAGTCCCCAACCACCTTACCAATGTTGTCAAGTAGAATAACTGACTTTCTTCTAAAATAATAAACATCTCCATTTACATGATGATATGTTAATGTTTGGTAATTATCTATTTGGATGTTGCAAACTGTATGTGATTTAATTATGCAGACAAACTTTTGTAGAGTGGACAAAATGCCTTCTTCATAAAGGATGTGATAAATATGTTGCCATGTGATTTTTCAGTCTTTGTCTGGTTCCTGTTTTGTTCAAAGTTAATTTCTTTGTGTGTGTGTGTGTGTGTGTGTGTGTGTGTGTGTGTGTGTGTGTGTGTGTGTTATTGCACAAAATCTTTTTTTAGCCTATGCTGCCCCTGTTATGATCTTGACAATTATATTCATTGTATTCATCAAAGAGAAGAACTGGACAGATGTGTGAAACCCAAAACTCAATCATAACATTGTGGAGCCCATTTCCTGTAAACATAGGCTTTTATAGATATGATATAATATTACTCTTGTTGTTACATGAACTTTTGTAAACACTTCATTCAGTAAAGGAACTCTGACATTGGGAGACAAGTATCAAGGGTAGAGATAATCTGATTACTTACCTTAAGTCATGATATCAATTAATTCATGGTTCTGGAGACATTTGGGGAAAAAAAAGTGGCCACTTGTGAGTGGAACATTTTACTTTTTTGTACTAATATGCTGGTAGCGTCAGATGGGTGACCATTCTTGAGGGGTACTTTTGAATACAAACTCATTGGTGCTAAGGAATTATGGCCATAAGAATCGGATGGCCGGAGGTAGAGGGGGTCAGGTAGGGACTACTATATATGCTGATTTAAAACAGATTTCTGATAATAATGGCTCAAATAAGATGGACTTTTATTCATATTCAAAGATCTTGATAAAAATATAAAAGGTATTTACATAGATATATAGAAATTTTATGAAAAATAGTTTCTTATGATGCAACAAGCCAATCATAAGCAGGGTGTTTTTAACATAGTTAATATATGAAGTCTGATGAAAATCAGATAAAGAGCATAGATTTATGGAAGATGATAAGCTCTGCCAATCAGATGCTTGATCACCTCATTAATATGCACAACTACTGTCCCTTTTGATAGGATCTTTATGATGTAAGCTCTTTTTTTCTTCAATTTATCCAAAATGGATCAGAATTATGAATTCCAAAGTGGTAATAAGCTCAACCAATCACATAAAAGATCATGTTCATTATCGAAACACTGTCCAAAATCTTGATGATAAAAAAATGATTCAGAAATATGACATTCAAAGCCCAACCAATCAGATGCCAGACAGCCTCATTAATGTGTGTGGATCTCATTGAATATCGAAGATCTTGATCATACAAGTCCATATTTTAAAATCTGATTACAAGTGGATCAATAGTGTAGGAGTTGAGGAGTTAAGTTAAAGCAATCAGATTTAAGATAACATCCATTATCAAATTTGTCCATGATCATACTGAGATAAGCAAAGTCTGATGAAAATTTCATCAGAAATATATTGGCCTACAGAGTGATGAGAACTTCAACTAATATGATCAATCTCACTTTTAAAATGCATGGATCTCACCCATTTTCAAACTCATCCAAGATTCTGTTGATATAAATCCATACACCAAGTCTGCTTGAAATCAGATCAGAATAAGTAGCAATAATTGATGGATGGACATGTCAGGCATGAGACATTATTTTACAATGTGGGATGCATGGCACAACCATACATGTCAAATTTGTAAATTAGTAATAAGTGTAAATACCTCTCATCCCATAATAGGAGAATCTCTCACAGAGCTCATTGCCCAGGATGAAGAAGATTGCAAATGGGTACTGCCCACAGCATGTCTGCTGCAAGAAACAGATATATATATATATGTATACATATATATATGTATGTGTGTGTGTGTGTGTGTGTGTGTGTGTGTGTGTGTGTGTGTGTGGACTCTTAAACTCTATGTATCCATATTTATGGTTACTTTTTCAATGCTACAGATTTCTAAATTTGATAGAAAGTTTCAAGATTTATGATTATAGCAATAACACTTCATGAATTGGTAGGTAAGTAACAAAGTAACAAGTTCATACATCCCTTACTCTCTTAATGGAAGTATAATAATATAGTAGTTTGAATACAGGCTGTTTGTCTGATACCAGATTTACTTGGTTAAAAGTGGAGAGGATAATTCATTGTATTCAGGGCATCTGAGCTGATGTTTTATCTCTTCCTGGCCCGAGTGGGAAAAGCCTTTAAGATCTCCCTCTCTGATTGACTCCATTCACTTTAGGAAGTACTTCTAAGCCCTAACACATAGGTTTAAATCAACCTTATCAGAGCACATACAATGATCCATATTGGATATTGGGTCAAGTCTTTGGTTTGCAAGAATGGTTTTTTATTTCTGGCCTATATCTTCCATTCCATAATGTAAATATGTGTCTGTGATTGTGGAATGATTACATTTGTTAAGTGATCGGAACTAGCTTCTTCTCCTTAAAGAAGGAATTTAACTATCAGTAGTAATGGGTAATTAAATGACATCTGTGTGTTTCTGCTCACCACCAGAAATTACTTCTCCACTTCCCCATGTGCTTTCAAATGGAAGGCCTTTATGCAATTATGTTCTAAAACACATTCCTTATACGTACTAGCTTTGTATGGATGAGGTTTAGAATCTCTTTCTTTGGATGGAACACTTGCATTCGTGACTGTTTGAGCAGGTGTGGAAAAAGCAGCCATTATCCTGGAAATCTTTACTGATGAGTTTAGAAAAAATTAATGATTTTTTTAAAAAAATCGTTAATTTTTGTCTACTGAGGTTAGGATCAGATCGCAATCTCTTTTCTTTTATATTTGGAAAACTTGGAAATGAGAGGGACTAGGAGAAAAAGAAAAAAAACATATGCCACAAGCCTGGCTTGAGACAAAGATGGCTGAATTTGTGTTTTTGTAGAACATTGACCAAGTAGTTTTGATCACAGATATGGAGATGGTTAAAAAAAGCATGAAACAACTAAGTCCACATTGTCTTGATGGCATAGGGACTGATATCCATGGAGTGCTTTTAACAAATTCCAGGAAAAGCTGTGACTGGAGATCTAGACTGACTGCAAAGGTGTCTTCTGGAACAGAACACAAAACCAATCTGAATGTCTCTCTTCTGAATGTGGTGCCCTGAATAAAAGTGTATGAGGGAATTTTGTTCATGACATGATACAAAATGTAGGATTTAAGACTAAGGAAACCTAGAACCACAATTCAATTCAACAAATCTGATTCAAGAATTTGATAAGAGGCTATTTGAGGTAACAGGAGTTCTGTTAATTGGAAGCCAGAGAAAAATATTCACTTATGTGTGGAAGTCAGAAATGTCTCTTTTTTTAGAATTGTACTTGATCAGGAGTTCTGTTAACTGGAAGCCAGAGAAAAATATTCACTTACGTGTGGAAGTCAGAAATGTCATTTTTTTGTATAATTGTACTTGATTCTGGATATATCTAATATAATTTGCATCCAGGTCAGAGATGGTTCTGGAATTATCATAGCTTTGTACTGGGTGCTATTTGTTCCATATCTGAAGCCAGTACCAAGTGTATGTGGAAAATCAGTCATTGTACCTGGTCCTGGGAGTTTAAAGTATATACTGATACAGTGCCATAGTAAGGGTCATAAGTTACCATTACTGACTATCATGGAAAGTGCACTGGATTTTGCCACTACCAGGATAATTCTGTGCATTGAGACAGGTCACTGTTCCATGTATATACTGGCCCAAAGCATTAATTGTTATGATAATCTGAACCACCTGCAACAACAGGGGAGAAGCAGAAAGTATAGAGGAAACTTTGGCAACACTGCTGATAAAGTCTGCATCCTTGATCATACATTTTCCCCAAAATTCAACATCCTCAGGCTGCAACTTGTCCATAAACATTGACAGACATTTTGTATACTAGCATATTAAATGCTGCTATTACATTCAAAATATACAATCAACAAGCATGTGCAGCCTAATGGCAAATGCTCAAGTGCTTGCAATGCTTTAACAAAAACGTATCAACATATTGGACCATCCAGCCAAGCTTGCAATTAAAGCAGAGTTAAATAAAACAGTGGTTGTTGTCCACTACCTCTGGTATAATAATCTCCAACTTCAAGTGGCAGCTAACAATGTTTAATTGCTGTGAGAAAAAGAATTATTTCTTAGGTTTGGATAACCTTAATGACACAGAGGCATTCTTTTATCTGTATGAAGCAGATTACATTGTTAATATGTTCAAATACTAGTTTAAGAAATCTTTTTACTAGCTCTTTATAGGCGGAATCTCATCAATCTGTGTCCTGCAACAGCAGCATATCAGAGAGAACCACAGTAATACATCAGCAACCACCAGGCCTTTTACACATGTACAAAACTACAACAAGAAGTAATCCAGTAAAACAAAAACTGTAATGGGAAATCTGCAAACCTGTTCAACACATTCAAGCATGATGACAGCATTTTATATGCACATTTGACATAATTGTGACAGTAAAATAAAAATTTTCAGTGGGTTCCTGATGACCTTTTAACCTCAAAGAAATTTTAGACACTCCTATATGGTCAAGTATCATTTTACCTGTGAGCTGTCAACCATTTACATGAGCCACTGATTGAAAAGCCCCAAACACACATCTTGGGTAGTTATTGGAGGATGCTGAACATTAGCTTCATGCAAGTCTGTGATACATTCTGTCAAATGATAGTGTTGGCATGTCTCTAGAGCCCATGTATGCCAATCAATGCACTTTACAGCATTGGAAGATATTAGTACAGGCATCCACAATGTTAAATTCATAAACACAGCTCTGCCATCATTGAAAATATCAATAGCATTGCCATGATTATGCTAAATTGTATTATTGTGGTTACCATTTCAGAATAACATGACCATGTGTTGGTTTCAAAAATTAACTTTTAAACAAGTCTGCAAAACTCAAATATATGAATGAATGGACAATAAAAATAACCAAGATCCATGAAGTTGTCCTCAACATTGCAAAAAATCAAAAGTTATAATTATCATTTGCATAACCCAACATAGGGCTGCCACAAACACCAGATGCAGCAGGTTTACCAGGGGGTTATGAGGCCATGAAAACAGGCTGGTAAATTTGATATGTGACATAGTGGACATGATCTGCATGGCAGGATTCATTTTTCTGAAACATCATAGATTGGACCATCAGATCTGGTGTAATTGTTGCCATATCTGTTTTGTCTGTAATTTGTCGCAGCAACATCATCGTTTTCAAGAATTGTCTCATTCTCTTTCCATCCATGAGATATATTTGGTATCATTAGTGAGCAAGCACTGAGAAATTGATGTTGTCTCAATGATGACATCAATTGAGTTCATACATTTACAAGGAAAATGACCCTAGGTCTATGGTATAATTAGTGAGCAACTGCTGACAAACTGATATTGCCTCATTGATGACTTCTGGTACATTGTTTCCCATATGAACTGACCCAACTAGTGCTTCGATTTAATCAGAGTACATTTACCTGATTTGAACCTTTTAACCATGTGTGGCTCTGCCTTCCACTAAGAGGCACTTCCTCTTGAAAGACCACATTCTATGCTTTGGGGTTTGGGTGTTCATTCATATTTTGTATGTATTCATTCCACATCACTTGTCTTGTTCTGAGTCATTGCTTATATAGTCCTTTTCACTCGAGTGACTTTTGTTATACCAATAAACTCTTTATATACCATATTCAAATACCTTTTATGGCATTTTATAAAGGGAGTCTTTCCATTTGACAGGTTTATAAACATAGACAAGCATAGAATTTTCTTGGGTCTACTGATGACATGCTTCTATAAAACGACTGTTTCCATCATTGGTTGGTACTTGGGTAGCTCTTTTGTTCAAAAATTCTTAATTGCCACTGTTGACTTTTTCAATGAGTACCTGAGTACCTTTTGTGATCACAACAATTCCTCAGGTCTCTATGGTTGCCTTAATATAATAATATCTTTGACCTGTTTGGCTGTCTTGACAACAGGACCAGGTTCATTGTTCCAGCATCACTTCAGCAGTTTCCATGACTCTTTGTTTTTTACCTGTTCTGGGATTTTTGTAGACATGCCTATAAATCCCTTAATTTGATCAAAGGTGCAAATGTCTGTGTGGTTTTAATATGCACATTGTTACAACTACAAAATAACTTTGATATATTTGTATGCATTTATGTACTCACCAAGAAGTTCCATATTTTCACACACAGCAAAGTCCATTAAAAGCCTCTGCTATAGCATGAATAGTGAATTTCTCATTGTACAGTATATACATGTATTACAGTTGCTGAATTGCTTTGTTAGATATTTCACACAGAGAAAACTATATTGCTCCAGGGTGATATTCAGCAGCACACCAAGTCCAATGAATGGGACCATTTACATCAATGCCATGAAATACTACAAACATGTTGCAGTTGTCTCAGGTTATTTTAGGCACATGTGAATATCACTGTGATATAAAGACCATGTCTGTTATATATATTTAATCTGCATCATTTGTCAGTTTGCTTGGGGTTTTTAAAAATTTTATTTCATTACCAGTATATGCTACTGTAATGTAACAGTGTAACTATGTTAACATAACCTTGTCCAAAATAAAGCTTATTTTCTACTTGACCTGGTTCTATATTACAATTTTAGTAACAGACTTTTTAATTATAATATTTTATCTTGCAAACATTTAGAACCATCCAGACTGAAAGTTTCTATTAGGTAATAGTTTTATTAAAAAATGCTGATTGTGACCTGAAGTCAAGTAAAGTTCTATATAATCTTGTTACTCAACAAATTAATTGTTTGTGCTTTAAGATCATGCAGAATCAATTATATTATTGTAGTGTCCTATAGTTGCCAGTAGCTTCTCGTGGGTCAGTGGTTCTTTCCGCGGATTTCCTGGTTTCTTCCTCTACCATTAATACTGGCTGCCATGTATAGCCTATCATGTGCTGAAAAATGTCGTTAAGCCCCAAAGCAACAACTGCTGCTAGTGAAACCTATGCATATCACTGCACACATGAAGCAAGCACAGGTCTATGCATGTTTAGTTAGGCAAAATCACTACATGTCACACAGCACACAATAACAGCCTGTTATCTTGGGTGTAGGCACTGGGAAAAGAAGTACTATCTTGCTTCAAGACATGGAAGGTCTTTACTACTGACCAATAGGATTATAGAGGCTGTTCAAGGGTCTAATTTGATCAATTACTTGTTATTAACAAGACATGTGATCAAGTTTAATATTAATGTTCAATTCAAGTTTAATATTAATGTTCAAATATGCTATACACAGATGGTGCTCCTATTTTAATGGATGTCAGAATGAATAATGTAGATATCAATGCTTTCGTAATTGTCAAAGTAAAACAACTTGGAGTTTTGAAAATCGTCTTTGCTTTGCTTTGCTTGCTTTGTTATTGTTTCCTGAATCATACTCTTCAAAAATGGATCTATAGACAAATGAAATAATCATATTCTGCATAAAAATCTGACTTCAAGGAAACATTACCACTGATCACAAACTATGCTATAGTCAGCTTCAGCATTATCATTTAATTTTGTGGGGAGTAATAATATCAGTTCTTCTCTTTGATGTACTTTAACTCCTGATGAACTCCTACTTCATGAAATTTTACCTATGCAAATTAGCAAACTCCTATATCAAAATTTGACTCAACATGTCACCATAGCAGATGTAAGAAAGCTTGCCAGTAGCTTCTCGTGGGTCTGTGGTTCTTCCCCTGGATTTCCAGGTTTCATCCTCCACCATTAATATTGATTGGCATGTATAGCCAATCCTGTGCTAAAAAATGACATTAGGCCCCAACCTAACAATAACAATAACACCATAGCAGATCTTAGCTACTGCCAAACAACTAAGTAATCTCTGATAGGTGGTAGTTTATCTCTGACCACCATACCTTTTAATTGCCTCTATTATCCAGCTGTATACCCCAAGGATAGATTTAGCTAACTTAAACTGGGCTGTTTACTGTTCCTATATACTGATTACAGGTATACCACAGTATTCAAATGAAGTTTTTTGAAAAGGAGGGGGTGTTGTTGAAAAACACTGTGCAAAGATTTGTGAAAATCATGTTTTCCAAACATGACAGTAACTGGAGGGGATTGGGCGGAGGGGTGTTCCAAAATCATGTGTTTTGTGGGACACTACCTGCTATGACAGGTGTATGTTACAATGGGTACCACATAATATTGATCTCTTTGTCTCTAGATTGAATGTTTAATTAAATGTTTCTTGGCTAGCAAATCCAGAAGTTTGTCATGCTTTTACAATGTCTTCTGTATATCATTCCACCACTTAAGATTAATGGAAAAGTTTTAAAGAAGGTTATTGAAGGTAAAGAAATCGCTGATACTTGGCCATTCAAACATGGTTCCCTGTATTACTACAATGTTTGATTTCTTTTCATGCCTGGCTTCCCAGATACAAGACTTTTTTTGTTGTCTGAATGCACTAGCTAGGACTTCTGATGTACCACAGATATATGGCATATTTATGTTAGTTCTATTTAGGTTTCTCCTGGTTTTGTGTGGTGTATTTTTCTGCTTTTCTGTAAGTCTGAAAATCCACTCTGGATAGCCATTTACCCTTGGTGCTGATGGGAGTTAGCTCATTGCATTAAGGATCTTATTACTGACCTCTTGTGTTCCATGTTGTGATTGGAAAAAAAGTTGAGGTACTGATCCATGTGGGTTGGTATTTTAGATACAGTGACTTTGGTTGATCAATCATCATTTACATATGTCTAAGAATGGTAGTTTGTCATTTTCTTCCTGTTCTGTAGTGAAATGAATATGTGGGTCAAGAGAGTTAAAATCATCAGAGAACTCCTGAACATGATACTGGTGTATTTCAGCCAAGGTATCATCCACATATCTGAACCACATGGATGGTGGGTTCTTGGCCAATACCAAGGCCTTTTTCTCAAAACATCCATGTATATATTGGCAACTATTGGTAAGACTGGGGACTCCATGCCACTCCCAGTTTCTGTTGCTAAAACTACCCATTATGTATAAAATATGTGCAGTCCAAACATTTTCAATAAGGTTATAATATATTCAGTGGGGGGGAGGTCATATCTAGATTTCAGAGTACAGTCTGCCTGTAATTTCTCTCTGACCAGACTCACATATTACCCAATGGAATACAGGTGAAAAGTTCTGGTACTTCATTAAATATCTGTTTTCTAAATGGTAGTACCCCTAATTACTAATGAACATGATTTATTCAGGGCAAGAAGGCAACCTTTTCAGTTATATTATTTACATGGTTTGGACAATTCCTCAAGAGGCTAACTTCAGTGACACTATTTTTACAGTCTGCTATTTATTGAACATATTTTAATTCTTTTTGTTTTATTTTGCCAATATAGTTAATATGCTCTCATTTCCATTTCTGATTTATGATCACCCTTATTAACAATGCTACTTGTCAATTAGAAGCTTAAAGGGCTGATGAAAACAATGGATCCATCATCCAAATACTCACTGCTATGGAAGAGGAACATTACTGGAATTAGGCTGGAGGCCAAACATGCATAATAACCCACCCACTACCACCTCACACACACACACACACTCACACATACACACACACACACAAACACACATGCATGCACACACACACATTTATTTTTTGCTCTACCTTTGGGGATTGTAGAGTTCTGTTTTCAGGTCAATATAAACACATTAAAACTATGGAAAGTTTGACATGGTGCAGAGGTTAAATCTGGTCATATGACTAAGTTATTTTAAGAATTTAAAAAGGCAGCATTTAAAATGAATATATCTGGAATAATGTTTTACATGCTTGGCTGCTGACCTAATAACATCTCTTATCCATCAAAATGAGTGTTAAGATGAGGGATCCATTTTAATAATCTCAAAATCAGGTTTAACAGCTGTTTCTCACTTACTTCAGCTGGACTAATAATCAATGCACAAACTTAGTTTGGAAACATTAACACACTATGGTGGTCTCAACTTTACCTGCACTGTAAAGTCAATGACAGAAAAATCTGATTTTTCTCTAGTCTGAGATTTTTCTCTTTTGCGATGTCATGTTGTACATCACTTGTTTTAAAACTCAATCATGCCTTCATATCATGTGCAATGTCACATGAAAAATCATTCTGCAAATCCAATTTGACCTCAAACACATAATGCAAGAGCTGCTATTGCTGGAACTTCTATTTTATGTGAAACATAGCTTTTCACATTTATTTTTTTTAATCTCACTGGCAGTGATATATGCTGCATTAATGAAGCTAACTGGAACAACATGAAGCAAATACCTCAGTGAAAAGCACATCCATTCATACAATTACTGTGGGTCTGGTACATAGTTGGATATATCCCTTGATTTCAACAATCAACCAAATCCAGAGGAAGCTGTGTTAATGCTGCTTGTTATCAACAGTTACCAAGCATCAAGTAATATCTGTGCTGAAATAAATCTCATCTATGACTTGAATTCCCACACTCTGAGAAAGAATTACTGGATGGATCATCATAGAAAGTATGAAGGTTAAGATTGCACAGGAGGTAAAGTATATTGCCATAGAGAAACAAACAAACAAATAGCCATTGAAAATTTAGTAAGAGTGGCAAAAGTCACCAATTAAATTCCTAAAGCATAGTTGACCAAACAAGCAGTTGTGGAAAATTTACCTACCCTTGCCAAGAAAAATTTTGCATGGATGGTTTAATGCATGAACACCTAACAACATTCATCAGGCTGATCCTCTGATTCTTCCTCATTGATAGGTTAAAAAGACTGGTACAAGTGCATGTTAGACAATGTATATGTTGCCATCAGCTACAAGGAAGAATCTAAAGATCCAGCAAGTGTCACCTAAATGTATTTATGCATGTTCCTGGAGCCAATGCTTCAATTTTAACAAAGCAAAGAATGTGCTTATTTGAATCTAAACATACATCATGATTAAGCCATGAAACAATTTAAATGGACACTTGTGGAATGCTTATTCAGACATCACTACACAAAAAAACTTAAACACAGAATGCTTTCTATGATCATGTGACTATGTAACCTAACATCCATCAACTATACAAGCACTAAAAAAGGAAAACCTGCTGCATTGATTCAGCAGAAGGGTCATCCATTATCTCCAAAAAGATTTAACTTTCATTACACCTTCTCTAAACAATTTTGTTTGGTATCTGTATGTACTGAGAGAGTAAGGTGAACAACGTCTTGCTAGTAATCTGGTATAGTCCATCGATGCATTTACAGTCTTGGACCTGATTGATATTCAAGGATGGACAACATATTACCAATCAGCACATGCCAGAAAACAAGCAGCAATGCCACCAAGAAGAGCATTTGCTCTACAAGAATTGCAAGCCATTCCCATGGAATTACCATTAAAGTCTATTTTAATTTGCTATCATATTATTTGCAAGTTGATTTAAAACTGTACTGCATTCAACATGTAAGTGGTGATTCCATCAGGGAGTATCCATTGCTTAATAGAAAAACTCACTTTTGGTTCAACTATACACACCTAGACTAATAGTAATCCATGTGCTTGTTGTGTCGGTACACCAAATGAAAGAGACTCATAGTAATCCATGTTGCTTGTTGTGTTGGTACACCAAATGGGAGAGACTCAGTAATCCATGTTACTTGTTGTGTCGGTACATCAAATGGGAGAGACTCATAGTAATCCATGTGCTTGTTGTGTTGGTACACCAAATGGGAGAGACTCATAGTAATCCATGTGCTTGTTGTGTCTGTACACCAAATGGAAGAGATTCAGTAATCCATGTTGCTTGTTGTGTTGGTACACCAAATGGGAGAGACTCATATTAATCCATGTGCTTGTTGTGTTGGTACACCAAATGGGAGAGACTCAGTAATCCATGTGCTTTTTGTGTCGGTACACCAAATGGGAGAGACTCATAGTAATCCATGTTGCTCAACAAACAATAGATCAATGTTGTGCCATGTACTGCTTATGGAGGAAAACTGTTTCACATAAAAGCCTTTTTTTTCCAAGTCAACATATTAACAGTGATAACAACATTTAGTTCCTCAAAGTTTTGAAGTATAGTGTTAGAAGCTTGTACAGTAAATGTGATGTTACCAAAGTTAGTTCACCTAGGTATAGTTTATGTTTTTTGCAGGTGATCTTTAATATCACTCACTGGATGAGTCCATTCAAATCACTGGATGAGTCCATTCAAATCACTGATTGTCATCTTTTTTTCATGTTTATCACAGTGAAATATATTTTGGAGAAAGTTCATATTGGGAAGCTGAACCTTCAAGCACCTGGAAGGCATCCATGCTGAACTAGTCCAGAGCATATTTTAGTCATGAACAGATCTGCATGGCTGGCAAATCTCATCACTTTACTCTGATACCACATTGAAGGAATGGTCAAGGAATGGTCAAGCACCTATTTAAGCAATACATAACTTGACCAAATGCACTTTATAGTGTTCTTATACCTTTACAGTGATAGGTTCCAATACCACTGAACTTCTCATAAATTTATAAAGTTTATTACCTAATAGAAACAATCAGCTATTTTTTCAATAAATGGTGTACATAACTTCAGGTGTTTATATACCTCAGTGAATAAAAAAGGTTGCATAAATACTGTATGACCATTCAAAGCAAAATAATTTTCACTTGTAATTTTGAAACTTTTCAGTAGGCTGCATAACTAAGGATTACCATCAAACAGATTTTTGTGTCTGAATATAATTTTCTTCAATAAATAAAATTTTCTTCAATTTGGTCATTGGCCAAATCAAATCACACTGATAACTACAAAATATTATAACATCTCATAAATGACTGCCTCTTATACAGTGACATCCAATGACGTAAAATGTCTTTCACTGATTGTATCACAAAGATATAATTCAGAATGTCCTTGAATCAATTCGCAATAATTCCAAAATAGTGATTTTGTCCTAAGTTAATAAGCATTCTGTCATTAAACCAAATAATTAAAAACGTAAATAAATAAATCCCTGAACACAATTAAAAAGACTGCTGCCACAAGAAAGATTTCAAGGTATGAATAATTTTGATGCAAACAGCCCTACTACAAATAGCTAAGACACAATAAGAGGACTAAGAAAAGGGACAAAAGTTCTAGAACATTTTAAGGTTATTTACTTGTACTCTGGCGAATCAACCTGGCAAATATCTGGTAGACCATGAACCAAAATACTAGTAAACATGTTTACCTACAAATGACAATTATCTTAAAATATAATCTACAATCTGACATAACTTACCTCTGTAATATGCTGTTTAGAACAAAATCAACAATCAAGAACAAAAGTTAAACACACAACATAAATATGCATAACACAACAATGAAAATAATGTATTTGCCTGACTGTGGCCTTTATGAGACCAAACAATATAGTAATACTTTTGATGAAAATATTAAAAATTATATTTCCAAACAAATAATAACTGTTTAAAACTTTTAATGCTAGCAGAGTTTTTCTACAAAAAAATCTTTCATGGTAATGTTAGAATTCTATTTTCCAACTTCATACTCAATACAAGAGAGTGAGGTTTGGGGTGATAAAAAAAGCAAAATAATGGGGTATAAAAGGCGCCTACATATTAGCTACAAAAATCCAAAACTATGTAAGATAGGTTTAATGGCACCCATCTCTGGTTTTATTGTATTTGTGCTACTAAAAAAACAAATGCAAGAAGCGCTGACACCAAAAATACCAAAAACCCAACCACAAAAGATGTAAATTTTATGCCTTTACACACAGAAACTATGCAGTGATAATATTTCTTATGATTTTATCAGTGACCCAGCTTGGAAATTATACAAATAAAAGTGTATGACATACCAAAAATATTTGGTTTCCAATTTCAGGGATACCGTTCTACCCTTTCCATGAGGGCACATCAGAAAACAATGAGTATCCCTGTGGTTTGATTACATTGTACATGCATGCACCTGGTAGCATATACAATTGTGCAAATTTTACATATTGTTCTGCAACAAGCAGTAACTTCAATGTTTTTTCTCAATAAATGTTGTTTCATAACTGCTTGTTCTACTAGTTATTAGTTTGTAATAGTTTCCCTATCATCTCTATACTGCTTCCAAAAAAAATTAAGCAAATTAATGAAAGCAATATACAAATGAACCACAAAAGCCCCATCTCACAAGAACACAAGTCATCCATGCATGTTAGTTCACTTACTGCATTCATCCTCTAAAGATCTGAAACAAGTTTATATGAAGTAAACAGCTTCATTAAATTTACCAATAACATTTCTCTGTTGTTGCAATAGAGATAAACTTCAAAACTAATAATTATGACCAATAACTAAAAAACAAATGACGTGCTATCAATAAAATGCAAATGAAATAGACCAGCTATGCTACAAAATGGTTTCTGTAGCTTTATTGGTAGATATAAAAAATAACATTGATTATTTTAAGAGTATAAAAATTTTTAAATGCGACAAATTCATCTAATCTGTATTGAAGGTTACTTAACACCAATTGCTATTCATGTCATAAACAAAGTGATTTTCATAAAAAAAAGATTACATGTACTTTGTACATCGCTTTCTCCATGAACATTTTAACTTTCTGCCACTAAGATTGTTAACAGTGTTAGCTAGAAAGGTGTGATACTTTAATGCTTTTTTAGTATGGATCATTAAAAACTTTCAAACTTTTAAAGTCTTACTGACACAAAACCAAACATTATAAAATTAACAATATATTTGTTTGTGAGAAAAGAATTTAGGATGTGAAAGTAGGACCGAGAACAGCACTAAAGTTGCGATGTGATCCATTGGAAGCAAAAAAAAAATTTAGCTTAGCCCCAATAATCTTTAGACACAGTGGATAGACTAAAAGTCTAAACAGCTGCAAATAACTATTTCATTTTAAACGAAAGCGCTACTACACTACATTTTATAAAGATATCAAACTCATCATTCCTTGTAATTAAAATGAATTTGTTATGAACAAAAAATGTAGTGAGGAATTCTCTACATTAATATTTAATTGATGTCATCCGCGGTTTTTATTGCTATTAAACTCAGAATCAGACAATGATCATTAGAGAGTATGCATTTTTTAAATGTGTCGCATTTAGAGACTGGTCTATGGACATGATTTTGAAATATAATTTTGAGCCTGCTCTTTATCCAGAAAAGCAATTAAGTTGTATTGAAATATGAATTTATATAACTAATTCATTTAACAAGATTCTTAAGGAATGTCCATACACTCCTTCCTGACAGAAACTACAGACATTTCAGTACAGTGAAAAAGTACCGCAGTAAATATCACTGGAAAAAAATGCCATGATACAGAGTCATGGGCAGCTATTGAATTTATGAGCTATGGAACCTGCATATATGTGTTAGTATATTAAATACATTTTAAATAATGAGTCATGGGCAACTATTGAATTTATGAGCTACGGAACCTGCATATATGTGGTAGTATATTAAATACATTTTAAATAATGAAGACAGCTGATTGACTGGAAATAATTACCAGAAAAATTCTATATTTCGGATGACATGAATGGGAAAACTGCACACGCACAACTAGATGCAAAAGAAGTGATTCACCAGGAGTTGCTTGGAGTAGGGATGTCATTTTTATTTTTGTGGATTTTGGCAGTTTCTTTTACAGTGAAAACAATGAAATTAAAATAATGAGGTGTGCAGCCTATATTTTAATCATTTTAAAATGCTCTTACACAGAACAATCATATGCAATGAATAAAAGCACAATTTGCTTTTTTAATATATATAGTAGTCAGATCTTTTGCTTTCTTTGCTTTTTTATATTAAATGTTATAGTCAGTAGTATTATAATAATGTTGTATATTTTGTACTAATCTATGTCAAGGCCCTCTGCTTCCCATGACTTTGTCCTCAATCACACATGAGTGTATCAGACATTATGTACTAACCAGCCAAAAAAGTTACCATGAGGCGCCCATGCATGATGATAGTCATGTGGGGTAGAAGACTTTAACCCAGATCAGTAACCAAACAAACTGCTATTATCATACTGCTATGCTCGTCTGAGATTGTGACATAAACTCCATCCACGTTCAGATCATTATTTGCACCAATGCTGGCGTGGTGAAAAAGCCAACCATGAATATTTGAATTTTCTTTAATATGGCGTGGTGAAAAAGCCAACCATGAATATTTGAATTTTCTTTAATAACTGAGAAACCTTTACTTGTACAGTAATGAATATGTACAGTTGATGTTAATAACAGTTTTGAAATACACATAATTCTACAAGTTGCTATTTTGTTTGAAACTACCTGAGCCTCTTCTAATCTGTTGTTTGGCAATATAGGGACTCATCTGGGGATACAAATTTAAACCACCATAATTGACACTGACACACGCATCTGCTGACTGTAAGAAACTTATGTATACAACCACTATGAAACCCCTGCTGTACAGATACTATACAGACATGTATGATACTAAGAAATCCCTGCTGCACAGGGTATTATGACACTGAAAAACCCATGCTGTACAGATACTATATGTATGATGCTAAGAGACCACTGCTGTACAGATATTATATACTGTAGGTATGTATGACACTAAGAAACTCCTTCTGTAGAGAATACAGATTTAAAGTGATGGGTTATGTATGTGTGTCATCTTGATACCTTGCTTTGGTTACAGACTTCTTCTGTTGTAGGTTTGGCTTCCTCTTCTTCCTCTGCCAGCCTGTCATCTACAAACAAAATATAAATCTTTTTAGTTCACATATCTATTCATTTACACCACTTCAATATATATCCCCTAGTGCAATGATCATCAGCTAATTTTGACACTTTTCCAATTTTTTTTTTGATGAGTGATTCCACACAAGAAGTGTTTATTGGTTAGAGGCAAGAGGAAGGAATAATGATGAAATAAAAAATTGATTTAATTTTGATTCAGAGACATTTGCATCAACAGACTAAACAAAAACAATATTACTCACCTGGCAGATATCTCTCTAAATGCCAGAATCAAGAAAAGCTGGTTAAGAAATCTTGATCACCTGGATGTTTTCAGATGAAATTTCTTCCTATGCTATTGAGAACATATCTAAAAAAATCTTTTTATCTCAAAAAGATTTATCTTAGTTTTTTATCATCATCTATTTGATGGAATATGAGCATCATTTGTTCAATAAAGCCTTATGCCAGAATGCTTTCTTTCATGGCACATGGCAAAATTCATCAAAAAAAGCCTTGTGCCAGGATGCTTTCTTATGTGGCACATGGCAAAATATGTGCAAGAATGCCTTATGCCTGAATGCTTTCTAACATAGCACATCATCATTTATCCAACAAAACCTTATGTCAGTATGTTTTCTTTCATTGCACATCGGCATTATTTGTCCAGCAAAGCCTTGTTCCAGGATGCTTTCTTGCATTGCACAATGGCATTGTTTGTCCAACAAACCTTTGTGCCATGATGCTTTCTTTCATGCACATAAGCATTTGTCCAACAAAGCCTTATGCCAGGATGCTTTCTTGCTGAGATAATTAATTTCTGTTGAGTAGCATTTTTGATACAATTTGCTAAAATATTTCATATTTGTCCATTTTGATGGAGAATCAGATTCATTATTATAAAACTGAAATGTCTTCAAGGTATATGCAGGATGTTCCATATCAAATTTTGTAGAATTGTGAAGTTTGGCTTTTGAGAATAAGTTGTCAAAAGGCTTATCTCTTTTAACAAAGGCAGTAATATGTGTGTCTGATATTTGATGACATAACTTGTACAAATTTAAAAACCCTTCATGACAAGAGACATTTATCACAATATCTTGATCAGTTTTCAAAACGAATTATAGAAAGGATTTTCAATTTTCAGTCATGGCAGCCATAACTGTTAGTGGATTGGCTTCATTTCATGCTAGGGACCTTTCAGTCAAACTTTCTCAAATTGTGTTAGAGTGGATTGGCTTCATTTTATGCTAGGGACCTTTCAATGGCTTCATTTTATGCTAGGGACCTTTCAGTGGCTTCATTTTATGCTAGGGACCTTTCAGTCAAACTTGGTCAAATTGTGTTAGAGTGAATTGGCTTCATTTTATGCTAGGGACCTTTCAGTCAAACTTGGTTAAATTATGTTCAGTGCCTTTGGTAAAAATGTTTAAGTTTTTCTAATAATGGCATCTGTATTTGAAGGTTGATGAGCATAGTTTGTATATGAATCACCCTAATGCCAGAATGCTTTCCATCAAATTTATCTAATTCTATTCAGCTTATTAAAAAAGGTTTTATTTCTATCTATAGTTTGATGGCCATATCTGATGGTAGATTAGCATGATTTGTTTAAAAATGAAAGCCATTTATGCCAGGTGCTATCTTTAAATTTGGTCAAATTTTGTTGGCAATTTAATTTTACAAGAAACCATTTAGAGGTCTTTCATTTCATACTAAAAATGGTCATGTTCGATCTGAAGCAGATTACAGACTTCTTAGCTTTGGTGACCAACATCTCCACAACAAGAGCAATAACATTTATGTACAGTTGGATGATAAACTCAAATGGGATACCAGATATACTGTAGGATAGAGTGACAACAGGTTGAGAAATCAAGGTCAATTAAGTCTCTAAGAATTCATCAAGTCAATAATATTTAGGTCCCAACCACCCACTACTCACAACAAAGAATGGTCTCCTATTGATTTGTTCATTGATTCTGGCTTTCTTTCTGAATTTTAGCCAGTTCTCTTTCATCTCTATTGTCACTGATATTTTCTTTAAATAAATTGTGGCATGATCCATGAAGAGTCAAATAAAAATATGACAAAATGCATTCAACCATTTCAATTACACATATTATCATAATTGGGATAATAATCCAAATTCAATAAACAAACTCACTGGTACCTGTATAATGGACCGTACTTAAAGATTCTTCCCATAAAATGCAACATTGCTTTGAACAAATATTTGAACTTTTATCAAGGCAAAGTAAAGACAAACTTATCTCCATTTTTGGGCCTTGCTGAATATTAATCTTTGTTTTATTAAAACTCCATTAGGGCACTATGAAAATCCTAAAAATATATGAGCAAGAATAATGGCAGCTAGACATAAATTCAGCTGCATCTTAGTTACCACTTATGAATGAAAACTGTCTTGGGCAAAACATTGTTACAGTTTGATGTAAATGTATCTGGAAATAAAACAATGATATATCTCTGGGATAGGTTAATATTGTGCTAAAATTATTTACTTTGTCAGACTTGAATTTTCATGTTTCCACACACCCATTAATAATTATTCCTGCCTGTTTATTCTGTCACAATCCACCACCAAAACAAATGACAGGAAAAATATTACCATATTCAGTTGTATACAAATGACTGCCCATATTACAAAATGAAGCTTGCTGGACAGTTTCATATCAGCAAACTGACCAGACCATATTAGGATATTATCATGAAAGTGCCATAAAGGAATAAAGGCAATATGTAGTTAGGTAGGTAGGTAGGTAGGTAGATATGTATGTATGTATGTATGTATGTATGTATGTATGTATGTATGTATGTATGTATGTATGTATGTATGTATGTATGTATGTATGTATGTATGTATGTATGTATGTAAGTATGTATGTATGTATGTATGTATGTATGTATGTATGTATGTATGTATGTATGTATGTATGTATGTATGTATGTATGTATGTATGTATGTATGTATGTATGTATGTATGTATGTATGTATGTATGTATGTATGTATGGGGTGTCCAGGGAATGGTAGCACCTCTTGTCGAGGAAGCAGTCATACTCCTTTGGGCGTAGCTTACTTACTTTTGGTCCCCACATGGCACTTAACTGTGGCTCCATGTACTACAACACTTTACTCAACATTTGGACTAGGATTTCATGTAACACAACACCCTACTCAACATATGGTCTAGGATTTCATGTAGCACTACTCTCTTTAAATTTCTAAATGATCAATGTCACAGTTATAGCCATTCATACAGACTTGTACTTAATTCAGATTTAATGTGGAGAAAACCATATGTCTACCATCATTTTTTTGATTTACATGTATTTTTAGTTTGGTGACAAAGAATAAGGTGCATGTATGACAGTCAGTCAATGAAGAAATTCAATGAGGAATCAAATTGGTGACTACCATGGACTCTAAATAAAATTTCTATATGTTGATATTTCATGGTCATCAATAACATCAATCTCTAGGTTAGTCTGGCAACATTCCAAATGATAAACAATTTTTTTACATAAAGGATAACACATTACACCTGACATTGTGAGAATTACAACTCACATCAATTTAACATGATACCATCATTTGTAATTATGAAAGCAGGTCTGAAACAACATGTGTAAGGTTATATTCTGTTTGGGTTTTCACCAAAAATGGAACCATTTCATATTTGATATCAATTATACCAGCAGCACCTGTGTATCTGCTATGCCATACTAATTAGCCGACACACATTTGTTTTTCCCTTGTGGATCAAGATAGGCATGCTGTTGATCTGCACCATGAAATATTAATGATACAACT
Source organism: Potamilus streckersoni (assembly GCA_016746295.1). Taxonomy (NCBI): domain Eukaryota; kingdom Metazoa; phylum Mollusca; class Bivalvia; order Unionida; family Unionidae; genus Potamilus; species Potamilus streckersoni. The sequence continues at coordinate 966,642 of JAEAOA010001929.1, forward strand.
TTACACTTTAGATCAACCTGAAATTTAATATTAGTAACAATGACAGCCATACATGGATGTGTGAAAACTGTTCATGTAGATAATGCAAGAAATTGCATGTGCATGACATGTTATGGAACTACACAAACCAAAATGCAAGTTTACGACAAGCTCGCTGAGGTTGTGCAAGATGGTAAGGGTGCTTGCACAAGCTTGCAAAAGGAAAATTTCAAAGTCTACAAGCTTGCTGCAAGCTTGCAAAACAAAATTTTCAAAGTCTACAAGTTTGCTGTAGTTAGTAAAATAATTAACAAGGCTGCTCAGCAATGACTGTCAACAATTGTAAATCTGGGGAGTGAATTTAGATATGAATGGTAAAGTAGTGATATTAAAGAAGCAATAAAATATAGGTTTACAATTTTTCAGTTCAATGATGTATCCGATCCAACATTTGATATGGGAACACTATGGACCAAAGCAAGAGAAATTATATGTATTACTTATATCGTGCTAGGGATTAAAATCAATTAAAAAAATAATTGCAAGTGCAAGACACATCTAGGTATTTCCTTCTATGTGAGGCATTCTTGAAATTGGAGGGAAAACTGGTACAGGCCAATGATGGTAATTACTCTGCCAATGCCTGGTGGGATTTATTCAAAACAGTATATTAGCATTTGTACAACAGTATATGTTATTCCATATATGGAAAGAATCTAATCAATTTTAAACAAAGCTTACATAGCCACAATGATTATAGGACATGCTAGACAAAGCAATGATTAAACATGAACTGCTACCCCAACATTCATGTTTCTCAAAGATACATCTAATAATGCAGATCATAGACAATATAATTAGACAAGTTCAAAATTTCACTGGGGATTCTGATGCAGCTGTAGATAATATACCCTTTCCTAAACCTAATTTCAACTTCAGATCTGCACAGCATGGATTGCAACTTACTGGTGAGTCACTAAGGCTTTCCTGTGCAATTCCCCTAAATCACATCTTGGAATATGTAGAGATGTTGGCAAGGTTATATTTGGATGCATCACATAGTAACCGTGTTTAGCAAATACAACTCTAATGATGCAATTTTACATGTAAAAGTAAAGTTGTATTAGAAACATTAGCATTCTGGATGTCTTTGTTATGCCCTCACAAAGCAAACAATTATGTTTGTTATATTTATGCAGTCACAAACCATTAAACTGTTGTTATTTACTGCACATACCACAGAAGCACATTTATCAAATGTTATCACAGGACAATTTACTTAGCAAATACGTAGACATCATGTGTTTGTGGCAAATAAGTACCCTCCATGTGTTTGTGGCAAATAATAAGTACCCATCATGTGTTTGTGGCAATATAAGTACCCATCATGTGTTTGTGGCAACTAAGTTCCCATCATGTGTTTGTGGCACATAAGTACCCATCATGTGTTTGTGGCAAATAAGTACCTGTCATGTGTTTGTGGCAAAGTACCCATCATGTGTTTGTGGCAAATAAGTACACATCATGTGTTTAAGGCAAATAAGTACCCATCATGTGTTTGTGGCAAATAGGTACCCATCATGTGTTTGTGGCAAATAAGTACCTGTCATGTGTTTGTGGCAATATAAGTACCCATCATGTGTTTGTGGCAAATAAGTACACACCATGTGTTTGTGGCAAATAAGTACCCATCATGTGTTTGTGGCAAATAAGTACACACCATGTGTTTGTGGCAAATAAGTACCCATCATGTGTTTGTGGCAAATAAGTACCCATCATGTGTTTGTGGCAAATAAGTACCCATCATGTGTTTGTGGTAAAGTACCCATCATGTGTTTGTGGCAAATAAGTACACATCATGTGTTTGTGGCAAATAAGTACCCATCATGTGTTTGTGACAAATAAGTACCCATCATGTGTTTGTGTTAAATAAGTACCCATCATGTGTTTGTGACAAATAAGTACCCATCATGTGTTTGTGTTAAATAAGTACACATCATGTGTTTGTGACAAAAAAGTACCCATCATGTGTTTGTGGCAAAGTACCCATCATGTGTTTGTGACAAATAAGTACCCATCATGTGTTTGTGGCAAAGTACCCATCATGTGTTTGTGACAAATAAGTACCCATCATGTGTTTGTGACAAATAAGTACCCATCATGTGCTTGTGACAAATAAGTACCCATCATGTGTTTGTGACAAAAAAGTACCCATCATGTGTTTGTGGCAAAGTACCCATCATGTGTTTGTGTTAAATAAGTACCCATCATGTGTTTGTGACAAATAAGTACCCATCATGTGTTTGTGACAAATAAGTACCCATCATGTGTTTGTGACAAAAAAGTACCCATCATGTGTTTGTGGCAAATAAGTACCCATCATGTGTTTGTGACAAATAAGTACCCATCATGTGTTTGTGGCAAAGTACCCATCATGTGTTTGTGGCAAATAAGTACCCATCATGTGTTTGTGGCAAATAAGTACCCATCCTGAATTTGTGACAAATAAGTACCCATCATGTGTTTGTGACAAATAAGTACCCATCATGTGTTTGTGACAAATAAGTACCCATCATGTGTTTGTGGCAAATAAGTACCCATTATGTGTTTGTGGCAAATAAGTACCCATCATGTGTTTGTGGCAAATAAGTACCCATCATGTGTTTGTGGCAAAGTACCCATCATGTGTTTGTGACAAATAAGTACCCATCATGTGTTTGTGACAAATAAGTACCCATCATGTGTTTGTGGCAAATAAGTACCCATCATGTGTTTGTGACAAATAAGTACCCATCATGTGTTTGTGGCAAAGTACCCATCATGTGTTTGTGACAAATAAGTACCTGTCATGTGTTTGTGACAAATAAGTACCCATCATGTGTTTGTGGCAAATAAGTACCCATCATGTGTTGTGGCAAAGTACCCATCATGTGTTTGTGACAAATAAGTACCTGTCATGTGTTTGTGACAAATAAGTACCCATCATGTGTTTGTGACAAATAAGTACCCATCATGTGTTTGTGGCAAATAAGTACCCATCATGTGTTTGTGGCAAAGTACCCATCATGTGTTTGTGACAAATAAGTACCTGTCATGTGTTTGTGACAAATAAGTACCCATCATGTGTTTGTGGCAAAGTACCCATCATGTGTTTGTGACAAATAAGTACCTGTCATGTGTTTGTGCCAAATAAGTACCCATCATGTGTTTGTGACAAATAAGTACCCATCATGTGTTTGTGACAAATAAGTACCCATCATGTGTTTGTGGCAAATAAGTACCCATCATGTGTTTGTGGCAAAGTACCCATCATGTGTTTGTGACAAAAAAGTACCTGTCATGTGTTTGTGACAAATAAGTACCCATCATGTGTTGGTGACAAATAAGTACCCATCATGTGCTTGTGACAAATAAGTACCCATCATGTGTTTGTGGTAAATAAGTACCCATCATGTGTTTTTGGCAAATAGGTACCCATCATGTGTTTGTGGCAAATAAGTACCCATCATGTGTTTGTGGCAAATAAGTACCCATCATGTGTTTGTGGCAAATAAGTACCCATCATGTGTTTTTGACAAATAAGTACACATCATGTGTTTGTGGCAAATAAGTACCCATCATGTGTTTGTGGCAAATAAGTACCCATCATGTGTTTGTGGCAAATAAGTACCCATCATGTGTTTGTGGCAAATAAGTACCCATCATGTGTTTGTGTCAATATAAGTACCTGTCGTGTGTTTGTGTCAATATAATTACCCATCATGTGTTTGTGGCAAATAAGTACACTCCATGTGTTTGTGTCAATATAAGTACCCATCATGTGTTTGTGACAAATAAGTACCCATCATGTGTTTGTAGCAAATAAGTACCCATCATGTGTTTGTGGCAAATAAGTACCCATCATGTGTTTGTGGCAAATAAGTACCCATCATGTGTTTGTGGCAAATAAGTATCCATCATGTGTTTGTGGCAATATAAGTACCCATCATGTGTTTGTGGCAATATAAGTACCCATCATGTGTTTGTGGCAAAGTACCCATCATGTATTTGTGGCAAAGTTACCATCATGTGTTTGTGGCAAAGTACCCATCATGTGTTTGTGGCAAAGTACCCATCATGTGTTTGTGTCATTATAAGTACCCATCATGTGTTTGTGGCAATATAAGTACCCATCATGTGTTTGTGTCAATATAAGTACACACCATGTGTTTGTGTCATTATAAAATGTAAACTAAGGTAATAGTCAAGAGCATAGTAAGATGATGTTTGACATCTTAGGAGTGACTTAAGTTTCACTGTGGTTAAACGGTCATCAAAAACAATTTAAAGAAATTCTGCTTCACAATTCAATCGCCACACCTCATACTGCATGTGCATATCCCAATCTGTGGTCGTAAAGGGACAGACATAAAAAATGTTGACACTTGTCTGCAGATTTCCCAAAAAGGCTTTCATACATTGTACCCAATTTATTACTTTTCATTGGAATACTTGGATTTGTTCAGACAGTTTATCATTGATATCTATTTTCATACACATGTAAATCCCAGTAGTGCTCATTGCAGATGCAATTCTGTAACAAGTTCTAAGACACTGTTGTGTGAGGGTGCCAGTGGCTGAATGAGGGTGATTGATGCATCTATTCAAAATTTGCAGAATTTTCTAAAATTCATAGCTAAAACTGTCATGTATTTTATTAATAATTTCTAATCTTGAAGTAAAGGTTGGCCTTACTTAAAAATCAACTTCCAAAAACAAAAAATGCAATTAGAAACAATTGTGGGGTCACACAAAACTTTCTTTAACAAAATTAACTGGCAATGGCTCCATGTGGGATGACCCAAATACTGCTTACTCAGATTAATCCAGCCAAACACCAAAGGTCTTCAAAAACATTAAAATGATCAAAAATCAGAGATGACACAAATGCAAAAGACTGCATTGTTGGCAGCAGTGGATCCAATGGTTGTAAATGGTGTAGCATTATGGTTTGTTCAAACTGCATCAGAATTGGTTGATGGACAGTGTCTCAAGGCCATGAAGGAATGGCTTTAAAAGAGATGGTTGGTGGACACATAGTGTCTCATGGCCATGAAGAAATGGATTTAAAAGAGATGGTTGGTAGACACATAGTATCTCATAACCATAAAGGAATGGCTTAAAAAGAGATGGTTGGTGGACACATAGTCTCATGGCCATGAAAGAATGGCTTTAAAAGAGATGGTTGGTGGACAAATAGTGTCTTATGGCCATGAAAGAATGGCTTCAAAAGATATGGTTGTTGTTGTTGGTGGTGGTGTTGTTATGGGGCTTAACGCCATTTTTCAGCATACGATATACTATACATGGTAGCCAGTATTAATGGTGGAGGAAGAAACCTGGAAATCTGCAGAAAGAGCCACAGACCCATGAGAAGCTACTGGCAAGCTTTCTCTCATATCAACATTCACCGATTCTTGGACTTGAACTCACACAGAGGTGAGATGGCAGTGATCCATAACGGACAGCACTTTAGACCTCTCAGCCACTTGGGGCCCTTAAGAAAGAGTGTCTCATGGCCATCAAGGAATGGCTTTAAAAGAGATGGTTGGTGGACACATAGTGTCTCAAGGCCATGAAGGAATGGCTTTAAAAGAGATGGTTGGTGGACACATAGTTTCTCAAGGCCATGAAGAAATGGCTTTAAAAGGGATGGTTGGTGGACACATAGTGTCTCAAGGCCATGAAGGAATGGCTTTAAAAGAGATGGTTGGTGGACACATAGTGTCTTATGGCCATGAAAGAATGGCTTTAAAAGATATGGTTGTTGTTGTTGGTGGTGGTGGTGTTGTTATGGGGCTTAATGCCATTTTTCAGCATACGACAGGCTATACATTGAGGTCAGTATTAATGGTGGAGGAAGAAACCAGGAAATCTGCAGAAATCACCATTGACCCATGAGAAGCTACTGGCAAGCTTTCTCACATATCCACATTCACTGATTCTTGGACTCGAACTCACGCAGACAGAGGTGAGATGGCAGTGATCCATAACGGACAGCACTTTAGACCTCTCAGCCACTTGGGGCCCTTACAAAAGAGTGTCTCATGGCCATGAAGGAATGGCTTTAAAAGAGATGGTTGGTTGACACATAGTGTCTCATGGCCTGTCTCATGGCCATGAAAGAATGGCTTTAACGGACAGCACTTTAGACCTCTCAGCCACTTGGGGCCCTTAAGAAAGAGTATCTCATGGCCATGAAGGAATGGCTTTAAAAGGGATGGTTATTGGACACATAGCGTCTCATAGCCATAAAGGAATGGCTTTAAAAGAGATGGTTGGTGGACAGTGTCTCAAGGCCATGAAGGAATGGATTTAAATGGGATGGTTGGTGGACACATATTGACTCTGGCCATGAAGAAATGGCTTTAAAAGAGATGGTTGGTGGACACATATTGTCTCATGGCCATGAAGGAATGGCTTTAAAAGAGATGGTTGGTGGACACATAGTGTCTTATGGCCATGAAAGAATGGCTTTAAAAGATATGGTTGTTGTTGTTGTTGGTGGTGGTGTTGTTATGGGGCTTAATGCCATTTTTCAGCATACGACAGGCTATACATTGAGGTCAGTATTAATGGTGGAGGAAGAAACCAGGAAATCTGCAGAAATCACCATTGACCCATGAGAAGCTACTGGCAAGCTTTCTCACATATCCACATTCACTGATTCTTGGACTCGAACTCACGCAGACAGAGGTGAGATGGCAGTGATCCATAACGGACAGCACTTTAGACCTCTCAGCCACTTGGGGCCCTTACAAAAGAGTGTCTCATGGCCATGAAGGAATGGCTTTAAAAGAGATGGTTGGTTGACACATAGTGTCTCATGGCCTGTCTCATGGCCATGAAAGAATGGCTTTAACGGACAGCACTTTAGACCTCTCAGCCACTTGGGGCCCTTAAGAAAGAGTATCTCATGGCCATGAAGGAATGGCTTTAAAAGGGATGGTTATTGGACACATAGCGTCTCATAGCCATAAAGGAATGGCTTTAAAAGAGATGGTTGGTGGACAGTGTCTCAAGGCCATGAAGGAATGGATTTAAATGGGATGGTTGGTGGACACATATTGACTCTGGCCATGAAGAAATGGCTTTAAAAGAGATGGTTGGTGGACACATATTGTCTCATGGCCATGAAGGAATGGCTTTAAAAGAGATGGTTGGTGGACACATATTGTCTCATGGCCATGAAAGAAAGGCTTCAAAAGAGATGGTTGGTTGACACATAGTGTCTCATGGCCATGAAGGAATGGCTTTAAAAGAGATGGTTGGTTGACACATATTGTCTCATGGCCATGAAAGAAAGGCTTTAAAAGAGATGGTTGGTGGACACATAGTGTCTCATGGCCATGAAGGAATGGCTTTAAAAGAGATGGTTGGTTGACACATATTGTCTCATGGTCATGAAAGAAAGACTTTAAAAGAGATGGTTGGTGGACACATAATGTCTCATGGCCATGAAAGAAAGGCTTTAAAAGGGATACATTGGTGGACACATAGTGTCTCATGGCCATGAAAGAAAAGCTTTAAAAGGGATGGTTGGATGACACAGTGTCTCATGGCCATGAATGAAAAGGAAGAAGCCTTTGATTACCCAGAAGACACACAGTGTCTCATGGCCATGAAGGAAAAGGAAGAAGCCTTTGATTACCCAGAAGACACACAGTGTCTCATGGCCATGAAGGAAAAGGAAGAAGCCTTTGATTACCAAGAAGACACACAGTGTCTCATGGCCATGAAGGAAAAGGAAGAAGCTTTTGATTACCCAGAAGACACACAGTGTCTCATGGCCATGAAGGAAAAGGAAGAAGCCTTTGATTAGCCAGAAGACACACAGTGTTTCATGGCCATGAAGGAAAAGGAAGACGCCTTTGATTACCCAGAAGACACATAGTGTCTCATGGCCATGAAGGAAAAGGAAGAAGCCTTTGATTACCCAGAAGACACACAGTGTCTCATGGCCATGAAGGAAAAGGAAGAAGCCTTTGATTACCCAGAAGACACAAAGTGTCTCATGGCCATGAAGGAAAAGGAAGAAGCCTTTGATTACCCAGAAGATCAAGCTATTAACTCATCTATTGACTAATTTTAAAATCAATCAAACATCTTTTTAGTGATTTATGTGAGATAAACTTGTATTGATGGTGTCATGCACACAAGAAATTGGTATCATCAGTCTGCATTTTTAATGGAAGTTTTTAAATATTTAACTTGGTATTGTCTCAAACACTTTCTTATTCGATTATGCCAGTACAAATTCAGTTGGATGGTCAAATAAGAGGTTATGTTGTTACTGAAACATTGCATTAGCTAAAGCATTCAACACTCCAACAAATACTTATTGATTTCACATTGAAGTAAGTTCAATATTATACAAAATCACTGTTAACATTTATAGACATTCATTACACTGCCTAATGGCAGAGTGCTTATGTGGATTTAAGCTGATTTGCTACTAAAGCAGATTTGTTTGAGCTTACCAGGAAGGTTGTTGGCACTGACCCAGGTATTATTATTATTTTTAAAGACAATACTGTCACAAAAAACCTGGCTTTAGTCACTGAAAATGGTGGAATCAAAGGTTGTGGTGTATTGGTTGCATTTATTAAAGACTATGTTGATACTGTCAATACTGTTTGTAATTAATCCAATCACCTGCACCACCACATGCAATTAATTCAATCACCTGTACTACCACATGTAATTAATCCAATAACCAGCACCACCACATGTAATTAATCCAATCACCAGCACTACCATATGTGGTAACTTTAGGGATCCAAACTGTAGGATTCATAATCAAAAATGGAGAAAATATTCTAACTTGTTTATAGGAAATAATTGACTTTTCTCAACTCCTCTTCATGGAAATGGCTTTGATAGATCTATAAGTCACATCTTAAACATGTACAAGTCTGGATCATACTTGTTTGTCCTAACTGGAACTAAAAACTGGTTTGGGTAGATTAATGTTAAACAATGATCAGCACCATCTTGGTTGGAAGACACTTATACTGGGGCACTTTTTGAAACCAAACAATATTGCAGAGTTTTATACAGCTGCATATTAAAGATCATTAGTTGATGGAGATGAAATTCAGTTTGAAGAAATCACTATCTTAAAAGGTATTTAACTGTCTTTGGTGCTTGTGTTTAAGATCAGATTTTTGTACATGTATATAATAACGTAATCTGACCATATTGATGTATATGCGGAATTTACTTGACAAAGAAGAAAAATCAATAAGTTTATAAACATTATTTCTTTTCAATGAAAAGTGAAAATTCTATTAACACTTAAAATATTGCAAATTAAATCCCTAACAATTGTAAATGTTCTATCACAAGTTTTAAGGTACAGAATCTTCTGAAATAATTACAGTAGACCTGAATGTCTTGATGTCACAATGATATAATCCAGAGCATCTTTTTTGAAAGTGTTCAATAATCCCAATGTAATGTTTTAGTCCAAAAGGTCAATAAGCTGTCTGTAAATTCAATGAATTCAATAAATAATACCTCTAAAACTATAATTTTACAAAATTATAGCCTGATAGGTAAAAAACTCTACCCTCAATCATGAACAAAGATCAAACACACAATATACATAATACATGCTGACTGAAAGAGACATACAGGAATTTCTGATGTGAACAGGAGACTGGAAAAACACTCTGGATAAAAAATATTGCCAGAAACATCATACATCCAGTTTCTTCTCGATAAATGAAACACATGAGATGTGTTTGACAATTGACATAATTTATCATTGGCTACCATCAGGGAAATTCCAAATCATCGCATGTAACAGAAAGTTTTTATGAGCTTTGCACAGGTGGCAATGACAAAGAAGCAAGACAATATGAAGGAGATATATACTCCCATATAACAGAGGAAGCCATTAATCAACTAAACTGCTTTCAATACACATGCCAGGCTATCTATGGACACTCTTCCTATACAGTACATTCTGATTCAGAGAAAGGGGACATCTTGTAAGAACAATGGCTATTAACTCTGGAGAACAAAACAATCTGGCATAGCCTTAAGGGTGACTGCTAATCTGGAAACAAAACAATTTGGCATAGCCTTAAGGGTGACTGCTACTCTGAAAACAAAACAATTTGGCATAGCCTTAAGGGTGACTGCTACTCTGAAAACAAAACAATCTGACATAGCCATAAGGGTAACTGCTACCCTGAAAACAAAACAATCTGACATAGCCTTAAGGGTGACTGCTACTCTGAAAACAAAACAATCTGGCATAGCCATAAGGGTGACTGCTACCCTGAAAACAAAACAATCTGGCATAGCCTTAAGGGTGACTGCTACTCTGGAAACAAAACAATCTGACATAGCCTTAAGGGTGACTGCTACTCTGAAAACAAAACAATCTGGCATAGCCATAAGGGTGACTGCTACCCTGAAAACAAAACAATCTGACATAGCCTTAAGGGTGACTGCTACTCTGGAAACAAAACAATCTGACATAGCCTTAAGGGTGACTGCTACTCTGAAAACAAAACAATCTGGCATAGCCATAAGGGTGACTGCTACCCTGAAAACAAATCAATCTGGCATAGCCTTAAGGGTGAGTGCTACCCTGAAAACAAAATCTGACATAGCCTTAAGGGTGACTGCTACTCTGAAAACAAAACAATCTGGCATAGCCTTAAGGGTGACTGCTACCCTGAAAACAAATCAATCTGGCATAGTCTTAAGGGTGACTGCTACCCTGAAAACAAAACAATCTGGCATAGCCATAAGGGTGACTGCTACCCTGAAAACAAAACAATCTGACATAGCCTTAAGGGTGACTGCTACTCTGGAAACAAAACAATCTGACATAGCCTTAAGGGTGACTGCTACTCTGAAAACAAAACAATCTGGCATAGCCATAAGGGTGACTGCTACCCTGAAAACAAATCAATCTGGCATAGCCTTAAGGGTGAGTGCTACCCTGAAAACAAAATCTGACATAGCCTTAAGGGTGACTGCTACTCTGAAAACAAAACAATCTGGCATAGCCTTAAGGGTGACTGCTACCCTGAAAACAAATCAATCTGGCATAGTCTTAAGGGTGACTGCTACCCTGAAAACAAAACAATCTGGCATAGCCTTAAGGGTGACTGCTAATCTGAAAGCAAAAACAATCTGGCATAGCCTTAAGGGTGACTGCTACCCTGAAAACAAAACAATTTGGCATAGCCTTAAGGGTGACTGCTACTCTGAAAACAAAACAATCTGGCATAGCCTTAAGGGTGACTGCTACTCTGAAAACAAAACAATCCGGCATAGCCTTAAGGGTAACTGCTACTCTGAAAGCAAAAACAATCTGTCTTATATGTTCTCCTGGGTTAAAAAGGAAGCCTGAAAAGTACACACTGAGCACAAACAGTCATCAGAATAAGCAAAACCTTTTCCACCTTCACAAACTGAAGATGGTCATTTTGCACACTATATTTATTATGATTTATAGGTATGCATAATAATTCCAAATTTTCATAAGTAGTAGTTGTTGTTGTTGTTGGGCTTAATGCCATTTTTCAGCACAAGATAAGCTATTTATGGTGGCCAGTATTAATGGTGGAGGAAGAAACCGGGCAAATCACTGGAAAGAACCACTGACCCATGAGAAGCTACTGGCAAGCTTTCTCATATATCCACATTGCCAAATCCTAGGCTCTAACCCATGCAGACAGAGGTGAGATGGCAGTGATCTGTAATGGACAACGCTTTAGATCATTCAGCCACTCAGGGCCCCTCATTAGTAATACAAACATAAGTTCAATAAAATCCAGTTTTACTGTAAACATCAACAAATGATTAAAATATTGTTAAGTTCATGTATACAAAGAAAATATATAAATGCTATTTATGTTTCTTTGATTTGTTTCGTAAGTAGGCCAGGGACCTATATGCTGAGTGCCATTTCACAAAGCCAGTCAAGAGACTAATCAATGATTGAACATGTATTCTAACACATTATGTCTTCCCAACATGTCACAACTTAGTTTTTTTTATACATGCATGCATTATGAATTATATATAAAATATATTGCTCATTTGTTTTTACATCATACTGTTACATTGTGACTACAAAAGCAACAAGCCCACCTACTAACACCTGATATAATATTATATATAAAGTCTCTCTCTCTCTCTCTCTCTCTCTCTCTCTCTCTCTCTCTCTCTCTCTCTCTCTCTCTCTCTCTCTCTCTCTCTCTCTCTCTCTCTCTCTCTCTCTCTTTTGCACACATATATACAGTCAGTCTTGCATACACATATACAGTCAGTCTTGCATATACATATACAGTCTCTCTCTCTCTTGCACACACCTACAATGACTGGGTCAAGATCACACCTGGCAGCATTACAACTCACAAATGCAGAACTGGCTATGAGAAAGTGTCAAATCCACTTTGATGTCAAAAAATACAAAAGAACAATGTAGAGAAACAAGATTTTGCAACATACTGGTTAGACAAAATATATTGCAATGAGAGGTATATTACAAAGAAAAACTGGTGCTAAAATTTATATAACAATTGTATTTAACTTCCTATGACATTATGATAAAGCTATTGCTACAAAGAAATAAGTCATCTGACACTAAAGATGGGGTAAGAGATCAAAATACGTGTTCTGGAGCTGAAGTTGAATTCATGCATCAAACAATATAATCGTTCCTCATTTTCAGTATTTAAATCACATTGATATCTAAAAATGTAACTTACAAAAAATATGTTTGAGTATTTCCAGAATAAAAGCCTTATGATGCAAATTAACTTATGACACAAATGGACAAGTAGAGCAGCACAAAATAAGAACTGAAAATTATCTAAACTTGTTTCTGAATCTGGGCTGAATTGTTCAACATCATCTGAGAATATGATTATACACTCTCCTCACTGTCTTGAGTCTACATCAGCAAATTAAAATTCTTCCAGACAATCCATAATTTTAACATACAAATACTCAGGCCCTTCAAATGAAATTTTAAAATAAGGAGTAAGCAATAAAAAGATTTTCAAGTGGTTTGGCCGTACTGGATTTCTGACATCCACCATTTTTATTCTGGATCAACTAGACATCATAAGATAATTTTTAGGAGAAAACCTTACGTTGCTATGGGTATCCATCCAGGAGTAAGGTAAACATGATATTTGGAGAAAACTCTATATTGCTATTGGTATCTATCCAGGAGTAAGATAAACATGATTTTTGGGAAATCCCTACGTTTGGAGAAAACCTAACATTGATATGGTCATCGAGCGAGGAGTAAGGTAAACATGATCATTGGAGAAAACCCTGTGTTTATATGGGTATCCACCCAGGAGTAAGGTAAACATGATTTTTGGAGAAAACCCTGTGTTCATATGGGTATTCATCCAGGAGTAAGGTAAACATGATTATTGGAGAAAACCCTGTGTTCATATGGGTATCCATCCAGGAGTAAGGTAAACATGATTTTTGGAGAAAACCCTGTGTTCATATGGGTATCCATCCAGGAGTAAGGTAAACAAGATTTTCAAAATGGCTGCCATCATGACCATATTAGATATCAGACAGGCACCATTTTCCATTAAGACCAATTAGACTTAACAGAAAATTCTTCTAAACAAAACCTCATGTTAAAAAGACACTAAATTACAAACAAAAACATCCTGTAAATAACTGAGGTACAGAAAGAAATTTTAAGTCTTAAGTCTGTTCTTGCAGTCCAGATAGGTCAGTTATAAAATCACTCTTGAATGAGATCTCAGTTTCCCTATGTTAAACATCAATTCATTAGTATACATTACCTGTAGGACTTTATTTCAATACTGGGAATAATGAGAATACAAGTGTCAGAAGAGTAGTGTAAGTATTACAAGTGCCAGAAGAGTAGTGGTAAGTATTACAAGTGCCAGGAGAGTAATATTAAGTATTACAAATGCCAGGAGAGTAATATTAAGTATTACAAGTGCCAGGAGAGTAGTGTTAAGTATTAGCAGTGTCATAAATGTAGTGTAAGTACTTTAAATGTCAGAAGGGTTATGTAAGTATTACAAATGTCAGAAGAGTAATGTGAAGTATTACAAGTGCCAGAAGAGTAGTGTGAAGTATTATAAGTGTCAGAAGAGTAGTATTAAGTATTACAAGTGTCAGAAGAGTAGCATGTTAAGTATTACATATGTCAGAAGTGTAGTGTTAAGTATTATAAATATCAGAAGAGTAGTGTTAAGTACTACAAGTGTCAGAAGAGTAGTGTTAAGTACTACAAGTGTCAGAAGAGTAGTGTTAAGTACTACAAGTGTCAGAAAGAGTAGTGTTAAGTACTACAAGTGTCAGAAAGAGTAGTGTCAAGTACTACAAGTGACAGGAGAGTACTGTTAAGTATTACAAGTGCCAGGAGAAGTAGTGTTAAGTACTACACATGCCATGAGAGTATTACCAGTGTCAGAAGTGTAGTGTAACTATTTCAAGTGTCTGAAGTGTAGTGTAAGTATTATAAGTGTCAGAAGCGTAGTTTGAAAAATTACAAGTTTCAGAAGAGTAGTAATAATTACTACAAGTCTCAGAAGAGTAGTGTTGAGAATTACAAATGTCAGAAGACTAGTGTTACATATTATATGTGTCAGGAGATTAGTATTTAGTAGTACATATGTATGAGTAGTGTAAGTGTAAAAAGAGTAAGAAGAGTAGTATTCAGTACTACAAGTGTCAGGAGAGTACAATATTGCAAGTGTTAGAAGAGTAGTGTAAGTATTACAAGTGTCAGATTGGTAGTATTAAGTATTAGAAGTGTCAGAAGAGTAGTGTTAAGAATTACAAGTGCTAGACGAATAGTGCAAGTATTACATGTATCAGAAGAGTGGTGTTAAGTACTACAAGTTTTAAATGAGTAGTGTAATTATCACAAGTGTCAGAGGAGTAGTGTAAGCATTACAAGTGTCAGAGGAGTAGTGTAAGCATTACAAGTGTCATAGGAGTAGTGTAAGCATTACAAGTGTCAGAGGAGTAGTGTAAGCATTACAAGTGTCAGAGGAGTAGTGCAAGTATTACAAGTGTCAGAGGAGTAGTGTAAGCATTACAAGTGTCAGAGGAGTAGTGTAAGCATTACAAGTGTCAGAGGAGTAGTGCAAGTATTACAAGTGTCAGAGGAGTAGTGTAAGCATTACAAGTGTCAGAGGAGTAGTGTAAGCATTACAAGTGTCATAGGAGTAGTGTAAGCATTACAAGTGTCAGAGGAGTAGTGTAAGCATTACAAGTGTCAGAGGAGTAGTGCAAGTATTACAAGTGTCAGAGGAGTAGTGTAAGCATTACAAGTGTCAGAGGAGTATTGTAAGCATTACAAGTGTCATAGGAGTAGTGTAAGCATTACAAGTGTCATAGGAGTAGTGTGAAGTATTACAAGTGTCAGAGGAGTAGTGTAAGCAGTATCAAAAGAGTGGTATTAAGTATTACAAGTGTCATAGGAGTAGTGTAAGTATTACAAGTGTCAGAGGAGTAGTGTAAGTATTACAAGTGTCAGAGGAGTAGTGTAAGTATTACAAGTGTCAGAGGAGTAGTGTAAGTATTACAAGTGTCAGAGGAGTAGTGTAAGCAGTATCAAAAGAGTGGTATTAAGTATTACAAGTGTCATAGGAG
Source organism: Potamilus streckersoni (assembly GCA_016746295.1). Lineage (NCBI taxonomy): Eukaryota > Metazoa > Mollusca > Bivalvia > Unionida > Unionidae > Potamilus > Potamilus streckersoni. The sequence goes on from JAEAOA010001929.1 coordinate 982,293, forward strand.
TAGTGTAAGTATTACAAGTGTCAGAGGAGTAGTGTAAGTATTACAAGTGTCAGAGGAGTAGTGTAAGTATTACAAGTGTCAGAGGAGTAGTGTAAGTATTACAAGTGTCAGAGGAGTAGTGTAAGCAGTATCAAAAGAGTGGTATTAAGTATTACAAGTGTCAGAAGATGAGTATATGTTTCTAAATGTGGTATACACATGGTTGAGGTCAGATAGGTATCTTAGACTGGAGTCAGTCAACAAATAGCAGCATGGAAAAGAGACTTTTTGTTTGATTCTGGATTAATCAGGTAGCCAGTGGAGGGTAGAGAACTGCTCATTGCTTAGTATTCTAACAATGACCAGTGCACCATTTTGAACTTTTTAAAGTCTGTAGTAGAAACTGAGATGAACCAGAATGAAGAGCATTACAATAGTCCAGTCTAGTGTTTTAATGGCATCAATTGAAAAAAACGCATGAATGGATCTGATGTGTCATAGCTGTAGATACGCACCTTGCACAGGTTTGGTATAATATCAGAGTACTATCAAAAGTGAGACCTAGGTTCGTACTGATATATGAATATAATATTGGTGTTGCTGATACATACTGTTGGAAGTAATGGATGGGAACAGTAATGTCTTTGTGTGGCAATCAAAATGGCTTCAGTTTTATCAATATTCGTCTGCAGCTTGTTATATGTCATTCAAGAAATCACAGTGGAAACAAACCTCTCTGAACTTTGGATGGTAGCATCAACTTCACTTGCGTGGCTAGAATTGTATATTTGTGTTATCAGTATACAAATCTATTACATGATATATGAAATGTGAGAAGGGGCTGAGCATTTACAAAAGAGAACAGACCCAGGAACATGACCCTGCTGAACACTGATCAAATGGGCTGGAAAGTTTTCTGTTTATGAACATAATTTGTGTCCAGCAGTCAACTAAGTATGACCTGGACATTTGATTTAGGAGGAGTAGCAACAATAAGGCTGTTAAAATGGTTGCCATGGCAACCATAGTGGATGTCACTTCAGTGCCATCTTCATCAACCAGAAATATTTTTAAAAATCTCATTTTTAAGTTGATGTATATAGAGGAGACAAAGCAACGCCTTTCACCTTATTTGTTTTACTCTGCTTAGAGATACTGTCATTAATGATAAAAAAGAATAAATATATGAATAGCATTGATGTTGATGGATATCAATTTTTTTCACTGTATGCAGATAACATTGTTTTTAGAAAGAGATGAAAAAGCTCTTAAAAATATAATGCACACATTAAAATCATATGCAACAACCTCCAGCCTTAATGTAAACATAGAGAAAACAAGAATAATGTGGACAGGTAGCATTGAAAACAGCCATTTGTGTATAAAGTATAATTTGTGATAAGTGGATGATAGTTTTACAATATTAGGCATTGTCTTCTATACCAATTTAAGCCACATGATAAATCTTATTTGATAATAAATTAACTATTGATTCAATGGTTGAACAGAATTCTTTAACCTTTTGGGAAAATTATTTCTTATAGTCACTTGCTTTATCAAACTTAAATCACATTAATATGTTTACCAAATTCTCTAGAATGGTTCATTAAAAATTTAAATAGTTTAATCTACAAGTACATGTGGAAAAAGTCAGCTGACATGATAAAATGAAGAGTAATAAATCAAAGATATAAAGAATGGGGACATGCAAAGACTGACTTAAAAAGATGTCATTCTTTTTTCTCACAAAATATCCTGCATCCAGAAGAATACTTACCAAAATGGAGTAAACTAATTTTCTGAAGTAATTAGTTTGGCATTAATTATATAGAAGTGAACACAAAAGATGTTGATAATATATTTTGGAAGGACATTTTCATTTCTTATAATATATACTCTAAAAAGTTTATTCCAAGGACTTTTTCCGATTTTTTTAATGAAGCCATAATGTAAAACAAAAATATTAAGCTTGAAAGGTATTTTTTTGTTGCAGAAAAAAAATAGTTTGTAAAAGGTATACTTTCTATAAATGTTTATATCCAGAGTAATGTACAAATCCTTTGATGGTAAAATGTAAATGAATCACATAATGTTGAGACTAACTTCCTACAATATGCACAAGCCCTCAACTCTAAGAAATTCTGTGAAATCATTTGAATAGATTATCTATTGAATCATAACCAAAATCTTTGAAAAAACCTTAGATTTAAAAAAGACATTACATCTTGCAATTAAGAAAGACTGCAGAAATATTTTTGATATCTTGGTTAAAGACACATAAATATTAGGAACTAAAACGCTAAGTAAATGTTAAATGCAACATAATCTACCAAATCCTTGGATTGGAAAAGGCATTTTGCCTTTACATACAAAATTACAAAAGATTCTAATGTAATTTGGCATGGAGTTCTTGTAACAAACACTTCTCTTAAAATAACTGGAATAACAAATAATAATAAATTTTTTTTGTAAGGATTCATCTGAAACATTATTTCATCTGTTTAGGATTGTGCAAATGTAAAACAGTTTTGGAATGATTTCGACCAGTGTATCAAAAATAGTACTGATTTCCTTCATACCATTTCACTTACTGGAATAATTGTTGGCATGCTAGATGCAAGCAATATAATTAATTTTAAATTGCTGATATCTAAAAGATACATATATAATATGAGCCACAAAAGAAAACATCCATCCCTACCACTGTTTAATAATTCTTAAAATGATATTACATTTGAGATGGAATTAGCCAAACGAAACAATAAACTGAATAACTGAAACTGAATGGTACACATTCAGTAGTATAGCACAGTAATAGTTTCTGTCTATTGTTTGATACTTTTAGATGTTCTTATAAAAATCTATTGATACATCTACTTTCTTGAATTAACTTCTGGTTATATTTTTGCATGGTGACATCATCTTTGTTGCCCATAAAAGCCCTATTAGCTTCTTTTTAATGCTCACCAAGTTTATGATCATGTATGATGCCTTATTTGTTTCTCCTATTGTTCAGATACTTTGAAAAGTATATATTTTATATGCAATTCATATGAGTGGAATTTGAGTGTAAAAAAAACATAATCCTTGATTTATCAAGATACAAAATGCCCACTCATTTCCTTACCCAGAGGCAAATCCAGAAAGTTCTTATCATGAAAGTTCAATTTTTAGATGTAGTAGTTCAATTTAATGGTTATTTTGCACAGGCTGTCTGTCAACTGTCCATATAATGAATAAAACCATTAACAACATTCCACTTCTTTATTAGTCTGAAGGTGTTGTCAATAGTTTTCCTTTTGTACTGACAAAAATGACTGCCTATGCAATTTTCACTTCCCCTTTTGGCTGAAAATGGACACAAACTCCAACACACCCAACCCCTTCAATGTATGTTACACTCAAACTGATTTATTGAGCCTAACCACATGGACTTTACATTAGGAAACATTTTGCCAGTAACATTTTATTCTCCATCTTGTGCCAGCAATGTCAGAAGAAATCAAATGTGGTGGAGATCTTGTACCCTGTTAGATCTAGATCTACTCTGTACAGTGAGAATACTGTACTGTCCTGAAGCACAGACACATGAATATGCACATATAATAACAATGTACACTCTGCATGTACAGTTACTTCAATACTACATATATAATATTAAACACTCCTGATCTACTGTCACTTGTATACTGAATATATAACAATAATGTACACTCGCGCTATATACTACTACTACTACTACTACTACTACTACTACTACTACTACTACTACTAATAATAATAATAATAATAATAATAATAATAATAATAATAATAATAATAATAATAATGTACACTACCGATATAAGGGTGCTTGGTTATTGCATTTATAATAATAATGTGCACTCCTGATGTACGGGCACTTGCATACTGCATATATATCAATAATAATAATGTACACATCTAATGTATGGTTACATGTATACTGCATATATAATATACTACTGTACCTGACTCAAGTTTTGAATTATCATTTTGCTTTAGATCTGTCGACGTAATGGTACCGTAACTCATTGTTAAAGGTATACTTCAAAATTTGTGGAAAGAGTTGCGCAAAATCATAACATGAACGTGGCAATATCCCTAAGCACTTTACCAACAGTACATTTTAACCTGTTTATTGGACCTATAAATTACACGTTTCCAATTCAATCGTTATTTTGGTCATCCGGCGCGCTTCGGCTTTCAAGGCTAAATATAAACTTCTAAAAAAAAAAAAAAAACAACAAACAAACAACTGAGCCTTGGGAAGAAAAGCACGAAGTGAAATGAAAACGAGATGCATTTTATTGATGGCTCTGAGATTAGCAATGCTTACAGAAATTGAAAACTATTAAATATTGTATTTTATCGTGTTTGCAATATCTCTCGTATGATATTACCTCCGAGAGACGATTTAATTCCAAAACTCTATAATTTTTACAGATCCTATCCTTTTCAACCTTTCAACTAATGAAGAGGAAATAATGTTGATTGGGATATGAAACGTAGATATAATGGGGATGTTTGACTCAGCTCATTGTTCAACCACGTTTTTTGTATACCCATATTGTGACGTTGAAATTGTAGATTATACACATGTAAAAAAAAAAAAAAAAAAAAAAAAAAATCCCTACATGATGATTCTTCTCAAACAAGAATGTTTGAGAGACAAGAAATTCAATATTTTCTGCATCTTCGTTTGCCAAGGTTCTGGTGTGTTAACACTGCTACACCTTCGCGGATCGATCAGATATTTCAATGCTTTTTTTTTTTAATCCTAGCGATCTATTAGATATCATAGTTGCCTCCCCAAGTATGTAATACCCACTAGCCAATAACGTCTAACAGATGTACTTTGTAGATTGTACAAAATCTGTATAGGCAATTCAAGTCAAAATGATACTTTGAAAATTTAACATCCAAAATATGATTGTGTACCAGAGAGAAGTCATTACAGGCGTATTTGAGGAAAAGTATATTTGTACAAACACGGACAGACAGTAGAAATTTTCTTTTTTATGAGTCGATTCCATTTGTATATACACCTTCTCTCATTCATGCCGACTCATTCAAACATGCAGATGGGGTTAGCATATCGGAACCTGGCTAACGAAGATTTATTTGCCTAAAAAAGATTTCATAGAATCGAGTACAAGTTACTGCAGTTCACTATGTATTAATGTGCCTACACGACAATTGGATTCCCCAAAAAATCACCAGTGACATTAAAAAGTCTATTAAAGCCTCTGCAATGACCTGGAAACATGCCTACGTAAACATCAAACTCAAATTCAATAACAGCGTGGTTAATTCATCATTCGTTGTCATTAAAGCAGTAGTGATCTCTGCGGCGTTGTCATTCACGTCCTTCTTCGTTGCAGTGTCATCGTTTGATGTTGGTTCTTTGAGACCAACAATTTTATTTCCATTCATGTTGAGTTCACCAGTCATTGTATTGCTGATTTTAACAATACATTTACTTATCTCATTGCGGATCGCGGTGTCACTGTTTTCCTCTTATTTATTTGTTGTTGCGTCTTTTTCTCTATAGTTCGCGCAGTTTATCAATTCTATTTCCCCTCATTAAATCGCAAACCCCTTAGTGAATCGCCGGTTTTAGAAAGACAATTTCTGATCTCATTACTGATCGCAGCGTCGCTGTCGTCTACGTGCTTCTTCGTTGCATCATCATCGTCTGGTTTCTCAGAATAACAATTCTGTTTTCGTGTATGTTGATATTATAGGTCATTTTATCGCCGGTTTTAGCAACAATTTTAATGATCTAATTTCTGATCGATGCAATTGATAGACGACACGTTTGAGTCTCTGATTTTCCCCATTTTCAATAAATACAGGGATATTATCGCTGGTCACACTCAAACTCGCAGGTTAATATCAACCTATTTAATATTTCTCATCTTTAACCTTCCGTGTTTATCCTGAAAAACAACAACCCCATCCTGGTCAACCCCGGCGAGATTCATAAGATCAGCAAGTTCATTTCGCGAAGCATACTCTGAAAAATAAATGTGAAAGGTGGCCTTGCTTCTATAAGATCTTGCGTAAATATCTACCATTATATATTATTAACTTGTTTTAAAACGACTGGCGGTGCACTCGACTTTGTGCGGTGGCTCTGATGACCATGACACAGCGGTAAGTACAACAAGTTTTTCTGAACCTCACACAGCAGGATCCGCCAGTGTCTGTATTGGTAATTTTGAATACCAGATTGGCAATGGACTCGCTATCGAAACTCCCATCCTTGATCCTATTTGCCATATCAATAACACAGTAACTTTACTTTGAATATGTCTGTGGTCATCGTCAACCATGACAATGTTTGCCGTCTCTATCTATGAAAGAGAGCAGCCGTTGTTCTTCCGTTAGCGACTGTGTCATTGTTGGCATCCACAACGAACGTTTGTTAGTCTCACTTTGCCATTATCAACATCGGCAGGATACCAGATTGCATCGTTTTCTGTGGATATTCAAACTAGTACCATTGTAAGTTTAGCACCAAAAATACTTTTTCTGTCATTTCTGCAGAATATGGGTGGTCTGAATAGTAATTTTCCCGGAGATAATATATCCCCACGTAATGGCGTTCTAGCAGCTTGTTTGACTTGCTCCATAAAATTTGCAAAGTCACCCATATGTTTACCACTGATTTGACATATACAACGGTACTTTAGATATACAAAAGAAACCCATTTGTTTTTAAACATCGGCAGATTTCGGGTCTAAAAAAGTATCACGAGTCGCATATCCTGTCTCAGTAATTGTTATGGGGTTTTGCCGACATTTTTGAAGGTCTTCTTTGGTAAATTCAGGAGGTGATTCCTTGACAGGTACTGGTTCACATCACCAATCTCAGCACGAGCTTGATCGATATCTTTAATTACTTTTGGAATTTCTTGCTAATATTGTGGTTGATCAGAAGCTATTTCAGATGGGAGTTATCGTGGAATACTTATTTTTTTACTTTTAGTTCATTTTACTATTTTCCCAGTTGCTTAACTATTTGTTCAGCGACGGAAGAAGACCTTTAGTATCCTCTGTCAATGGTTAAACAATTCTGCTGCACCTTTTGTAAAAATCCCACTTGAGCTTCCTGACGTTGTTGTAGATGCTTGACAAAATCAAGGACGGAGAGATATTTCTTAATTGACTCTATTCGTTGTCGAGCTAGCTTAGCCATACGAGATTCCATAGTTAACGCAGATTTGCTTATTATTGTTATTATTATTGTTAAACCAACGATTTAATCACATAGCGCCTGTCAACGGGTATACTAAAATACATATCAAACTCAGTAAACTTTGCGATGTGTGCAGCCTTTCTTGCACCCGGCGGAGGTAGCATCGCGGTGTACTGGGCATTATTGTTATTGCGGGTGTATGGCACTTCGATTTGAAACAAAATTGTTGGCCCAGTGGATTTCAAAACGCCGCCAATATTTGCCAACCAGGCTTTCATACAAGGCTCGGCTCAGATCAGCTTTTGGCAATTAAAATCTCAACATGTTTTCTGGGCCCGGATGGTGAATATGGTGCCTCACGGGGGTGAAAGGTTGTCGTCCGCGGAAAAAAAAAGGTCTGATATCCATACAAGGTTCAGACTGGCTTTTGGCAATTAAGATCTACTTTGCATGTAGCATTTCTTCAAGGTCCGGATAATAAATCTGGCACATCACAGGGAGGGAGTGGTCGGTTCTCCCTTCTACCAAGTCTGTTCACCTGCACCCTTTGCTACTACCCAGATAATGGTGTCATTTGTCATTTTTAGCCAGCGTGACTACAATAGCCATTATAACGAAGGCTATTTGAACTACATCATATGGAAATATCAGCGCCATAGATACATCTCAACGCAGATATGAGAATCAAAGTCATATCTGAGTTTATAAAAGACTTCTTTAAGCTGCTAAACAACTCTGTCTTTCGGAAGACTACGAAAACCTAAATAGTGTATTCGGCTGGATTTTGTAAAACCCGATAACGAGGAAGACAAGCCGATGCATTTAATTACTGACCTATTCGCTGCAGTGGTGAAAGGTCGTTTAGAAATGTATTATAGTATCAGTATATCCAAAAGCTCTAAGCCCCATCCCACCACCGATATTTGCAGAGGATTGACAGTGTAATTCCGTATACACAAAGTACTTCTACACAATAAACGCTGTAGATGAGACTGAAACACCACAACGACAGCGTTTCTGAGCATCGGTATGGCTAGATTTGAAATGTTGTCAACAATCTTTCCGGCTCCAATTGAGATTGCTCTTTAGATAACAAAGTCAATTTGGAGAATATCTGAAATTAGGAATTTTATTAGCTGGCGATTGTTCATGAGAGCAAAAAGTACAAGGAAATTCTGGCTGAATCAACCCTCAACACAATCGCAGACCACATAAATAAGGCGCTGAAACGTCATCTTTGACGAGTTTAGACTATATGAACTCGACAAAAATATAAAAATGAAAATTTTAAACCCGTGCTGAATTGCAAAAGGCTTACACTCCGATTGTACTCAAGGAAACGGCAAACTAATACGAACTCGTATCAAGCCGGAAAGCCGAAGCCAGCGAGAAATTAATGAGAATATTTTCCCAGAAATTGAATATTGTATATCAGAACGACAGTATCTTCGGGAACGACAAGATATGATAATTTTTTGATTCCGTGTCGGTATGGCAGGTTGGATGGCTTTACGTCATTTTTTTTTTCTTTTCAGCACAAAATTTCAGGCAAGGAATTCACTCTTGATGATCCCTGGATATAGCTCGTGCGCAACCTCACTCACAGTGACCAGATCCTCATTTTTTAATATAATAAGCATTTCGCTGATTTTATACCATTACCAACTTACTAGGTCAAACAAGCTTTTGCGATTTTTTTTATATCATTCTGATTCTTGGAGGGGTTTCGACGATGCAATTATCTATTGACAGTTTGTCAAATCCAGTAGAGTCTTAAATGTTCGCTTGAAAGCCAAGTATACTGGTATAATAGTAATTACAACAGCATTAAGTAATATATACCTTTTGCATTTACATATCAGTTATTTCCCGTAGCAGGTGCTTAAACAATAACACCACATGTTGTGAAAGATGTTTCTTCTCTGCAGCAAAATGCTTATTCGGTTAGTCACGCTCACCGTTTAGCATTAAAACACTACAGTTTAAATATGATTCAAACTTGTACTTAGAAAGATCTGTTGTTCTTTACATAATGTCATCTATATCCAAAAACACGCAGCAACAAACATGATTTATGTGGCGAAGTGTATCATATCCAATCTTCAAGACCTGGTGCACGTTTAATTCGGACCAGTTTTTAACAAATCTTAATGTCGGTTATAAATAAACTTCATAGAAGATCACAGGGCTGCATGAAATAGCCACTTTTACGCCCTATCCTAGGTCATGACGCAGATAAAATGATGCTGATTTAAACCGTCTAATTTTCAGCCTAATATTGCTATAGGAAGTATAAATATAATGATCTATAAGTCCCCTCCTCTCCATCTAAGTGCCCTTCACCCTCACCCACTTTACCGAACGTCTAGAAGATCCCTTTGGAAGTTTCAAATAAGAGACACATTTGTGAGCATTTTGCTGGGAGCGTAAGCGTTCGGCATTTTTCATTCCACTGAATTGTATTGAGGTTTGTGGCTTGGAGTTGACATAAAAGCCCCTGAAATTATTAATGAAAACAAAGAATGCTAATTACCACCCCTTACCCCCAAAAAACTAAAATGTGAGACATCAAAAAAAAAGTTTTTAGATGTCTGGAGTACCATTATAGTTCTTTGTTTTTATTTACCTGCTAATTTGAAAGTTGTAAGCAATCTGTAAAGTTGTAAGAACATTTGTCACAAGTACCTTCCCAAACAGCAATTTATTTAATGGTCCCTTAATCTGTGCAAATATGTACCTCTGTATGTGTATGTGTATTAACCAAACGTGGAGTGTGCATGCATTACTGGAATGAGCATGTTTGTTTGTTTCCTTGCTTTTATTAGTGTTACTTGTGAGTGGTGGAGGTTTTCTGGGGTAAGTGATGTTGTTTGTTTGTTTGTTTTGTCTAAATTGTTTTGTTATGATTTGTGTATTGCTTTATTGTTTTTGAGGGCCCCTGGGAAGATGAAATATTATCATTATCCCCTTCTTCTTCTTTAGTAGTAGTAGTAGTAGTAGTAGTAGTGGTGGTGGTAGTAGTAGTAGTAGTAGTAGTAGTTGAGGTAAAGATAGTAAAAAAAAGTATTTGAGTTAGAAAGAATTGAAAAGAGTAATTCAGGTGCATATAATCCAAAACCATGTTGACTTCATGCACGTTATGATATCATATTCTTAATGATGCTAGCACCTTCTGAAAGGATGATATCCCTTGATATAAACAAACCACAAGAGTGGCGTCGTCTTTACTGTTTTTTTCTTCTTCTTCTTCTTTTTCCAAAATGATGTCTGTAATTTCTTTATATAGATATTGTCTGAACAGTCCACAAATTAGTGAACTCGTAGGCTGCGAACTTCTTTGTTAAGCAAGAATTTCCCGCTGTATGTTTTTGCTTCTCACATATCCTCACCCTTACCTTAGAATGAGACTAAAGGATAATCAACCTGCATCGTAAATCCGACTGTTGCGTCTCACTTCCAGTCATCAAGTACCACTTAAACGCACTAGTTTCACTACAGTACCAAGGTAAATCAAGACCTGGAGAAAAATCAAAGTGAAATCGAAAATATGCATCCCATATGTTGGAGTGCGAAGTGTCACTGAGAGCATTGACTAATAAAATTAATTATGAAAACAAAAACATGTCAGTTCACATCTTTAATGCAAAATTTAAAAAAAAGCAAACAACTAATATCAAGAAGAAAATAAATTCGTTGCATACAAGCCCGAGTTTCTCTCTAGTGACCCACATTGCTTGGCCATTTCCGTCAGGTCGTGAAATAATCTCGCAAAATATTTGATGCGCTTGGTGATTCGCTTCTGGCTGAATGAAAACAATATATCTCAACAGCAAGGCCGAGATTGTGCCGATTGTGAATTTGTCTTCTTTTGTCGCCATATTGTTCCATATCAATGGCAACGAATTATATCCGATGCTTCTTTCACGACTTGATGAAAACGAATGAAGTAATTCCGATATCGACATAACATCATCACACGCATTCAGCCATTTAAAAAACTGCAATCTGATTGATTCGAGCCGGTGATAGTCAGTTTTTATCTTTTTGGACCGTTGTCTTTGATGGTGTAGAAAATCCTTATTGCATGCTGTATTTGTTTTGAAACTAAATATATATGACCAGTAACATGAAATGTATATCCAAGATTTTCCAATATTCGTTTTGAGAAATTCTACGATAAAATTAGACACTTTGAAAGCAAGAAGAAAGATACGACTTGAGAGAACCACGTTTACTTTGTCGGAACAGGGCTTCAAGCCTGTTGTAGCGCGTTATGCCGAAATGATCAATGGACCCGTCCAAGCATAACATATACTGCAGAGCTATGGTAGCGTGGGTCTTAAAGTTTGCGTTCAACGAATATTAAAACACTGACATTCAAGATGTTATAACGTCTATTTACTATTCTTTCCTCTGTATTAAAATGGATTGAACTTTATATATATATATATATATATATATATATATATATATATATATATATATATATATATATATATATATATATATATATATATATATATATATATATATATATATATATTGTATAAAGATGAATTCAACTTGAATAATTGATGCTAGCTCTATGACACTCATTCTTCATCTTGTGCCGTCCAAAAGAAACTTTCAGATAGAATTAAAGAAATGTATCTTTAACCACTCGTGATGCGGAGAGTATCGCCGAGATTGTCGTTGCAAATGGACTATCAACATGACCATGAAAGTGTATTTCGATTTCAAACTGTTTAAACAATTCCCAATGTTCAATGAAAGAAAGAATTTGTGAACAACAGAGTTTTAATGCCAACCCCTGTCAGTTGCGAGAGCCACCATAAAACAGCAACCGTCCATACATCACATTTCGGCTTTTATTGATTATCATTGATAATATTTGGTGCTTACAGCAAATGTTCATGCTATCCTATGGATAAATAATTTAAAAAGCCCTCAACTGTAGCTATTGTCAAACCTTTCACTTTCACCCAATGATAACTTTTCTTTAAATCTGAGATTGATATTTTTTTTAAATTTATATTGTCCTCGTATATTACATGATCTAAAAATTTTAATCTTTCGATTTCAGTTTTCTTTCAAAATATTTGCCTTTTACCTTTCGCTAATATATATATATATATATATATATATATATATATATATATATATATATATATATATATATATATATCTATATATAGATATATATAGATATATATAGATATATGTATATATATAGATATATATATATAAATATATATATATATATATATATATATATATATATATATATATATATATATATATAATGAATACATATCATATGGCGAATAACAGCCCTTTCAAGCGCACTGGATCCAGCAAGGGATCACGTGAGTCAGGGATTGATTGAGATAGATGCAATAAACCGACGACGAACAGTGCAAAACTAGTAAGTAACTAGCCCGAGCGCTTTCGACTCTTAACGAGTCTTTTTCAAAGGCATATACAAAGCATAGACAAAATATAGACAAAGCAAACAAATAAAACATAGAAAACGTTGTGTTTGTAAAACTCTACATGGTTGTTTCTACATGAATTAAATCTATAGATGCATTATGTCTCAACCAGCCTCAACCAAGTCTGTACAGACTGGTTGAGTCATAATGCATCTAAAGGTTCAATTCATGTAGAAACAGTCATTTCTAGCAAATCCGGCAGATGGCGTTAATCTCTTGCCACGCTGTGTTACCGTCCTTCATACCATTTGAATTATGTCAAAACATACTGGTTCGACATGTGATACTAGAGAAGAACCTGATCGTCTATACATTTTTGACAACTTTGTATTAATATATCTCGTTTTGTTAATTTCCCATAACATGTACATTCCAGAACTTTTCGTGAATTATATGCTTGAAGTGTTTGTTTATATAAATAAGTATGTCCTCCCACCAAAAATGGAGCTTTTTTAGCTCGAAAACGTTGGAAAACCGTTTTGAATTTAAATGCATACATACCAAGGTTTCAATGTCGCATAAATTTTCTCTGATTCAGTGAATATCGTTATGAAATTCTGCTGTTTCTTTGCGTAAATCATATAAGTAATAGGCCTACTCAGAGCGATTTTGGATTTAGTTATAACATTAGAAATTTAATTTTTTTTCATGCAAGCATTGCAACCAATTCCATGATGTAAACATCATTAAAACTGAAACAATAATTTTGCAACATTGTCGATAGCGCAATGAGGGCGTCATTGTGCATGTCCATCGGGTCGTTTGTGCGTGCTTATACACACTAAAATGCTGTGTGCCAAGTTATATTTCTTTCTTTTAATTTAATTAACTTTTTAGCACATAAAATACAAAATTAAAGTGGTACTGCATGTCTTTCCAAAGAATCTGAGTTGCCATAGTTTGCTGTAACATGTCTTGTCACTGTTAACGTTCTTCAGATTAAACTTATCGTAAAAGCTGTTTACTTCCTGTCAAGATACAAAGGAGGTTTGACAAAAAGGGATCTTAATTTTGTGCAAAAGTAATGATGATGCATGCTTTTATTCCTGAGATAAACGTTCGTTAGATTTCTTAAGTGAGTTGAAGTCCGAACCCAAACTCTCCGAGGATTTAAGGAACAAGAACTAAGAATTATTGATCCCACTAGTATACGCAAGTCTTGTACTGTCCAATATATTTTGCACGGTAACCGCTTTTTATATTCAGGCACGAAATGTAACCAAGTTTGCTGAGGACTTTAATGTTAAGTTATCAGTAAGATCTGAATTTTTACATACACACTTTAAGAAAACTAATTATATACAGAAGTTCAACATTTTCGTTTTCAATTTTGCGTATCGGCCATCCACTTTCTATATTTTAAAATCCTAGTAAATGTTGTTGTTTACATTTTTACAATCATTTTCAAAAAAAAAGATCGCTATAAACATATTTTTTACAACTTAAACACGGACTAAAGTTAAGCACAGAGTAGAAATTAAGTACATTACATATAACACTCTTAAATAACGTTCAGTGTGTCCAGTTAGTGTGCAAATAAAATTATTACAAACATATCACTAAACCAGGCTTTACCTACTTGAATATCACGTGCTGTTTTATTTTTTTCCTATTACCAGTCAGTAGGTTTGTTGTTTTTTTTTTATAAAGAAGAGATTTCAGCCAAATTTACACAGCTTGAAAAAGCATTTTTTTTAAAATTACGTCTAAAGCATAAAATGCGCATGTCAACTAAAGTCAGCAACAAATCTCTGCCCCAAAAGCAACTGCCAAAAGCAACAATAGTGAACGAGATAACCCAATAAGTTCGACGGATAAAAAAATTACCCAATAATATAAACACGAAAATAGCTGTTTGATAGCATCATGTGTAATGTAACTTAATTTATGTAATTTATAACTAGTAAATTTGTTTCGCAAAATTGTCTAAATGTTAATATCTGTTATTTGAACAGCAATATTAAGGTTAGCAGCTTACGGTCTATTAATAATATATGATTCATTTTGTACAAGCTGACGCATGAAGTGCTCAACCTTAGTACTAATATTTTTTTATCAGATAAAAAAGAAAAAGAAAAGGCCAAAGAGTACATGCAGAATACATACTGTATTAGAGTTTAATATACATCACCTTTTATGACTTTGATAAATACCGTCTGTTTTATTTTCTCATTGCATTCGGTATTATTTTCCAATAATACGTAGTGGACTGAATCTTGCCACAATGCTGTGCTTGTGTCCTGTTATTCCATCTAATTTACGTGTAGGCAGGTATGTGTCATAAGAGGAAGGAAAAAAGCAGTTACTAAGCTGTGAGACTTGCAAAGTTCGTATATGCACAACAATACTTTAACATGCAGAATACGCATTTAGTGTATGCTGTTTTCAACGCCAAGTTTTACACATCATGCCTGGGAAATGGTAGCTAAGCACCTTTCCCAAAGACCCAGAGGCAGCCGAATGAGGATGCACGAGCGTGTATGGAAAACGCGATTCTTGGATTACGATTCTAGCGCCTAACCAAGAGAGCTAACGCAGCTATGTGTTACGAGATGCAATGTTTCTTTTCTGTATTTAAGAAAGGGTACAATATCATTGCCTTTGAGCTATTTAAGTGAAGTTTTGTTGTTTGTTTTTTTTGTTTGTTTTTTTTTTGTTTTTTTTTTTACAGCTAGTCAGATTTGCTCAAGAGCAATCCTGTGTAACTGCCAGATTTATCTAAATGTAGCTGGAAGAGAACCAGGCTAATACATATATACTCGGATTCCTGGCCCGCACGACCGCGTGCCCTTTGAAGACTGTAACTGTTATATCCTTAGCACTGCTCCACCTATGCTTCGAGATAAGAAATATATGTGGAATAGGGATCTACAGCTTTACGTGCATTTTTACTTGCATGTGATATTTCATGGCTGAGGACTTTTATTATTTGCTGTTTCTTCCACTACCAAGGTTAGTATTTCATTTATAAACTCTTTATAGTAGAATTTCCTTTATAATTCATTAAATTGTAGTGGACTCGAACCTATTTGCTCTTAATATGTAAATAGCATTTGTCGTACAGTGGGCGTTTAATGTCTGCATAATCTTGTAAACTGGTTCAAAGACTGGCTGGAATATAAGTGTTTCCAATTTCTCATTTTATAACTAAACTTGAAATTATCATAAAATGAACACATTTGAACTAAACTTGAATTTTTGTATGTTTAATACATATACCATATATATATATATGGTAACTTCATGTTTAGTTTCAAGTTGTTTCGAGTGTTATAATGATTGCAACCAAGCGATGATATCAAAAGGATAGTGCACATTATGATAGTTCTTATTGTGGAAAATATCCATTTCAGTCTACCTACCTACCTACCTACCTACCTACCTACCTACCTACCTACCTACCTACCTTCCTACCTACCTACCTACCTACCTACCTATACCTACCTACCTACCTACCTACCTACCTACATACATACATACATACATACATACATACATACATACACACATACATACATACATACATACATACATACATACATACATACACCACCTACCTACCTGCCTATCTACATACATACATACATACATACATACATACATACATACATACATACATACATACATACATACATACATACATACATACACCACCTACCTACCTGCCTATCTACATACATACATACATACATACATACATACATACATACATACATACATACATACATACATACATACATACATGCATGCATGCATGCATGCATGCATGCATGCATGCATGCATGCATGCCTGCCTGCCTGCCTGCCTGCCTGCCTGCCTGCCTGCCTACCTACCTACCTACCTACATACATACATACATAAACACTCTTTTTTGTGCAGAGACACACATACACAAACGCATTTTTGTTAGGGAAAAGTGATTTTTTGTTTAAAAAACAAAACAAACACACAAAGGTACGCATGAACACAAGAACACACAAACTATATTTTTATGTTTAGGGATAACTTTTGTGTTAGGTAATAAACAAACACACACTTTTTGTCTAGGGATAAGTGTTTTTTTTTAAGGGAAAAATAAACACAAGCTTTCGCGTGCACTCATACACCCATACACACACGTAGACACAAACACTATTATTTTTTTAAGTAAAAGCACACACAAACATACTCGTGCAGGGATAATAATTTTTGTTAAGGAAAAAAACACAAATATTCAAACGTACACGCGTTCATACATACATACACACATACACACTTTTTTGTTTAGGGATAAATGTGTTTTGTTTAAAAAACAAACAAACGTTTGTCGCACACATACACAGACTATATTTTGTGTTTAGGAATACTTGGTTTGGTTAAGGAAAAAAACCATACACAAACATACAAACGTACGCACGCACACATGCACATACAAACAAACACATAAACATGCGCGTGCACACATACATACATACATACATACATACATACATACATACATACATACATACATACATACATACATACATACATACATACATACATACATACATACATACATGCATGTATGCATATCCATACATGCATACACAAACACTATTATTTTGTGCAGGGACAAGGATTTTTGTTAAGGAAAAAACCACACATACGCGTAAACACACACACACACACTTATATGATTGGCAACTTGACCAGTCTCTCTTCTTTCTAGAGATCAGGTTAGCACTTAAAAGGGCTTTCTTTGTTGGGGGATATGGCAATCACTTTTCGTTTAAGATTGCGTCCCCGTCTGGCTGCAGGCTTCCCCACGGGATAGGGTCTGCTTCTTTGGAGAAGGAGAACTCTTCCGTGTCTACACGGAATCCCACAAAACATCTGTATGGCTCATGTTGTTATTGCTGGTGCTACTGTTGCTGCTCTACCTGCTGCTTCTGAAGTTTTCCGTGTCTACACGGAATCCCACAAAACATCTGTATGGCTCATGTTGTTATTGCTGGTGCTACTGTTGCTGCTCTACCTGCTGCTTCTGAAGTTTTTACTTCTCAGTCCATTCTTCTTGCTAGTTCTTGATTTCATCTTTAAACACCTCTCCTATCAGTACTTGGGCCACTTTTGACATCCTGATATTTGTAATCTTATCAGGCTTGGATATCAGGTTTTGCTTGATACGATGTAAATTCACGAAGGTTTCGTTCAGTTTTCTTAGTCTTGAGTAAATCTTCATAGGTGGACGAGTCAACCATGGAAGGTCAGACTGACTGATTGACAATTACTAAAGTCGCCTACGCTAACTTAGAGCTTTTGCGATTAGTTATGTTCAATGATTGGGCATTTTTAATTGGTCGGTGTGTTTGGAATGATGCCACAAAACACTGCTTTTATGAACGATATTCAACTGCCTGTCAGGAGGATGTCAATTCTGTCCAGTTGTTCTATTGGACGTTCCATATCCTCAGTATTGTGTAAGCCACCTGTGCAATTGTCTTAAGTTCTGAGTTGAAGGTTGCCTTGCCTACTTTCACTGTCAAAATTATACCAACCAGGTCGGTGTTAGCAACCATGTGTTTTGGGGTCACTCATCGTTAGTCTTAGTTGATTTTGATGGTGGAGAGTCCAAAGGATCAAGGTAGTTATATGCTGAGATGTAATCGAATGAGGCCTTTGATTGCAAATAGAAGTGCCTCTCGTACAGATAAGGTAGTGGGGAAAAGAATGGAGATGAGGGTGGGGGAAGGGGATTCTTCATGGAAAATCTGTCAGCAACACAGGCTTTCTGTTGCTAGGATTCCAACCAGATGCTTTCTAGTATGTTTCCCCTAACACATGTTTAGTCCCTTTTCTTCGTAGGAGTTGAGGGTGGCATAGAAGAAAGATGGAGAAAGAGAATCTTTGTATCACACAGGCTTGTTGTACGCAGGATTCCACCTAGGTGTTGCTAGTTTGTTTTTTCTAATATCTGTTTTGGGCCCTTTGGTTGTTGGGGTGTTAGAAGAATGTGGGTGGAAAGGAGAGTTTTGTTGAGGGCTTAATGTGGAAAGTCTTTTGCAATATGGATTTTTTGGTTTCAGGATTCCATCCAGGTGTTTGCTAGTGTGTTTCCCCTAGCATCTGTTTTGGACCCTTTTGTTAGTGGAAAATGAAGAGTGAAGAGAAGGTTGTGAAGATGGGTATGAGAGTAGAGGGTGTGAGTGAGTAGAGTTTTGGACCTTTATGCTAGGAGTTTACGACAAAACACCTTCTTACGAGGTGAATTTGTCGCTTGTTGCCATGCTTTGTTTGCTTGTTCTGTGTGCCAGAGCTTGTCCGGAGATGTGGGCCAGTTATTACCTAGTTATTTGCTGGAGCTTGCAGGGATAGGATGGATGGTTTGGCATCGGCAT